>BPLQ01015417.1:0-24304 GCA_021605075.1 Caerostris darwini
TTATTTTACATTTTGCAAGAATATATGAGCTTTTTTTCTGATCAGTATTGATGTTCATCAAGATTGTGGTTTGGTTAGGACATTAGCTTTAAATGTAGAAGATGTACACAAAGCGTCTTTTGCTTTGTTTTGTCCTTTTTCCTGGCTGTTTACTAATGTGGATAAAATAAATAATGAAGTTTAGTTATTGCATCGGCGTGTGGCTGATTGCCAAGTTAATAAGGTAAATTACATTGCACTTATTCATTTGTGTAAATAAGTCTGCCACTAAAGACAGGTTGACTTTGTTAAGTGATATCCCTTCTAATGAAGGCTCTCCGATATAAAAGGACTTGGGTTTTATTTTTGTCAAGGAGTTTTGTATTCATATGCAGTTTAAGAGTGGAAAACATGTTGGTATAAAATATTCCAGTAAGGAGCGCCAAACTTTACCTCTTTAAATTTCAATTTCAATAAGATATTTAATTTTATTTTTATCAGGTTTTTGGAAATGATCAGTCCGTGTATTAAGAATGCGGCTATCTCGCTAAGAGCCACAGAAGTTGGGTGTTGTTATTGTTGCGCAGTATGTTACGCCAGAACGCCAAAGGATGTGTGACGATCTGGAAAATGTTCAGTTTACGATTTTCAAGCCAGATCAAATTTCGTTTTCAAAGATCTAAAAGGTGGAATAAAGAAACAAAGTAGGTTTTTGTGGGGTTAAGGCTTTTTCTTTTGCACAGTCCAGAGCAGACAATTGACGCCAAGGCTTGATCTTAAGGTACAGTATGCATTGAGTTTTCCAGTCCATATATTTAATTCTTTTCTTGTTTCATTTTCTTATTAATCAACAAGACAATAAAAATTTAGAATAAAATATTAGTTTAACTCATGAAAAATAAATTGTGAGGGTACATTCCTCAAGTAGTTTTGTACTCATAATGCTGCATTCAGAAGTTACAAGCCCATTATGTAGAAATGTACACATATTCTTTTTGTTTTAGCAACAAATCACTGGCATAGGTGCCACACCAGATCAAAACCCAGAGAAACCAAATAAAACAAGACAGCAGCAACTCACTCTAGTCTTGAAAATTTCAGCTTTACTTTTCGTACTATGCAATTTATAAGAAAATTCAAATTTAAACTTATTCAAAAAATCAAAGTTAAAATTAGCTTTCCTATAATTTCTATACATAAAGATATTTTTACTGTTCATATAATTAATATATTTTGTCAAAATCATATTATATGCAAATTTGTAAAAAAGCATTCGGAATAATTTTTTGGAGATAAGAAGACAATGAAATTTTTTAAGTCCTTAATTCAGTTTCCCTTTCTTATCTTCAAATCTTTTGTATTCTCTGTCCTATCGTAGCAAAACAATGCATTGCAAATTAATTTATTCTTTTGTATCTGAAGTTAATTATAACTTTTCTATACTTTAGCCTGAGGGTAATATTTCCTTACATCCTGTATTATGTCATTTTTTAAAAAAAAAATATTTTGTAAACTTTTTGAAAACTATCAGATTTAAAATTTATTTCCAGGTTATTTTTTGTACAAATACTATTTTCTGTCTCGTTTAATAAGGGAGCTAACTACCTTCTAAATCGTTTTTTTTTTAAATTTTTGAACTTTAGGAAATTAACAAAAAAAAACAACAACAACTTTATATTAAATTACCAATGATATCAAAAAATATAAACTTAATGTAATATAAACTTAAAATAAATATATAATCATATAAAATCAAATAAAATATTTTTGTGGGAAATTTACAGCTTCATAAAATTGTGCAAATAACAATTTTGATAGATAAAGTTATAACTTCAGACTATTGAAATATGCTGATTTGGGGCATGAGGTGTGCATGTAAATTATATCTTTCCTTTGGAGGAAAGTAAAAACAAAATTGAAACAGTTTTGGAAACCTAAAAGATTTTAATTTCATAAAATGCAGAAAAAAAAGGAAAAATTTATTTTTAAGCCAAAAAATCGGTTTTTCAGTGGTTAGCCCTCTTAATATTTTAGATTCAAAATTGCTTCATTTGCAGATTTTTATGAATCTATCCAGATTTCATAACAATATGCATGAATTAACTCCCTGTGCTATTAGATTTTCATGAATTAACTTCCTGTTTGAAATTTTAATGTTTGTTATCAAATTGCCGTGAAGCAAAGAAATCCGTAACAGATACATTTTTAATTCTTTTGTATCGTATTATAATGGGGGAAGGGGGAGGCAGGTTTACTTTTAATGTATACTAGATGGCTTTAATAGGAAACAATTTTTAAAAATTAATTTATTGTAAATAAAATTAATTTATATTTATTAAAACTTGGAGTACATCAGATGAATTTGTTGCATAAATACATCGCATGAATTCGTTCTCCCAATGTAGCTTGGGGAAAAATTTTCGATATCAGTTATTGAAAATATAGGGTGTCAAGGTGTCAAACAAAGAGAATATAAAAAAAAATACTAATTTAATACATATACATATTTTACAAGATTGTATTTCATATCTGATTAAAGGTTTCTTCGTTTTATATTTCTTTTCATTTCTAACTGTGGAGTTATTAAAAATTGGCAACTGGTGGCAAATCATTTTTTTTATCATTTAAATCATTATCTGATTCGAAAAACATTGAACATTACAAACATTCGAGTTTCTGTCGTCCGCTATTATTACAAACTATCAGCCCTTCAATTTTGTAAATGTTTGTTGTCATAAGCCATTATTACTCTGTCCCCCATTCATCCTTATGTGGTTAACGTTGTATTGTAGAATTAAATATGGTCTCAAAATGGAAGAGTCTAACATCACGTGTCTGAAGTCTCAATAGAATGAATGTTAGAATCGTGTTGGGTCTGAGACTAGCAGTAATCTCCTCCTCTATTTTGACCTTAATAAATCTGTTATCCTCTCACAATGTTTATCAAAATCTCTTCCTTTTAAAACTAACGTACCACCACAATTCTGGATAAATCAAGTCCGTTGAAAGACAAGCTGAGGAGGTTCAAGACAATGACTTGTATTGATTATAAAGGGCTTTGTAATGCTTATAGAAGTTATGAATGAATGCCTGTAGAGCATCATGCATAGATTCTGAAACTCTATAGAAGGGTCAGCGGAACACAAGTAGTAGAAACTGTTAATAACACTGCATTGGGAATGAAGGATACTTCAGGCTGAATTTTCGGCAGCAATCTGGAAGAATATAGTAGTTGGAAAAATTAGATTGGGCTTTCAATAAATCAAAACTTCACAAATGTTTGCCAGAGAAATTGATGATCAATGATTCTTTTCAGTTTTTATTAAAGCAGTAATATTAAGCTGACAAGAACTAAACAAATGTTTGTTGTTTCTTATCTCACTTTTGTAGATAGCAACATCTAGATCAAGTCCAATAAACCATGTGGTCTCATGGAAGGAGGGAAGGGGGGCAACATCTGTTGTAATGGAGCACCCGTAGGTAGAAGTCTGACTTGGCTTCGTGTTGCTGAAGAAGGAGGACAGTGCCTTCTGGGAAGACTTTCAGGGAGAACTACCCAGCATTTGCACATCGTATAGGAGAAAATCCGGAAAACACCCACCAGGTAGTCGAACTAACGAAGCAAGATGCTAAACATCACAAACACCATCAAGTCTCCTCGGGGTTTGACGAAGTGTCTACTACAAAGATGAAAGCGGATTGAACTTCAGACCTAACGCTAACCAGCGCAGCAAGTTGCTACTAGCAAACAAATTCATGATCTGCCACGAGCAATCAAATTTATGATCTATACAGTTGGAAAAAAACGACATCCAAACTTTCCAAACAATGTCAATTTATATTATTAACACCCGAGTGCAATTATAAATAAAAAAAATTTTAATCGGAAACTATCAATTCCGCAATCATCCTTCATCTTCTGCTTCCTTGAATTTCGGCCGTTTTTTCTTTAAGATCAAGGTATATTTACCCCATTAGGTTAAGTGATTTACCCCATTAGGTTAAGTGATTTACCCCATTAACATCAAGGTATTTACCCATTAGTAAGATGGTTTAGTTAAGTTAGCTGTTAAGCTGTTAGCTAAGTTAGCTGTTAGTTAAGTTAGCTGTTCAGCAATACTGGAATCTTGAATGATTTCTTTTCTATAATTTTGTATTGTGATCTTTATTGGTGACTGATATGTTCATTGATTTTCTTGTAGTTATTTAATGAATATCTTTATTTCTATCAAAAGAATTTTTTTTCTAATAGTACTCCTGGTTTTTTTTATGAAAGTTCAACACATTTTAAAATACTTCTTTTTAGAATCCTTTCTTATTAATCTTTTTCTATTTTTAATTTTTTTTATATTAAAATCTAATCCAATTTATTTTTATATTTTTCTTTGTTTTTAAGCCTTTATTTTAAATTTTCATTTTATTAGAGCAATACCTCAATACCCATCAGCAATATAGTAATATTTACTTCGGACCGAATTTTGTTATGATTTTGAGGTATTGATTCCTGTTATTGTATCATTTAAATATTATATTATGGTACCATTATATTATTATTATTAAACATTATACATATTTTCATTATTAAATATATTATTTGTTCATATTATTGTATCATTTAAAAGTTTAATTAATCTTTAGTTACTTGTCTGATTTTTATTGATGAATTCTTTTCTTAATATTTGCCCATCAATAATTTTTTAATTTAAACAATTATTATTAAGAAATATTTTTTCCATTTTAAGCTCTTTTGTTTTCAATTAAATTAAGTTACTTTTATTTTTAAAATCTAGTCTAATTTCTTCATATTTTTCTGTTTTTTTTTAAAAATGTTTTTGTAACAGAAAAAAAAAATACTTGAAATGCACATCGATAATGTGAAAAATTAATAGTTTCTAAGTTATCACGATTGATAGTTAATGAAATTATGGTATAACTTTGTTTTTTAAAGATTTTCTTTTTAAAAATCTGGGGCCTGATGGCCAAGTGACTAACGCACTGATCCAGTACCACAGGTTTTGGATTCGGCGGTACCATGGATGTTTGTAGTGGTTCGGAATCCACTTTAAGCCGTAGGTCCCGGTCTGATAGGATTGTAGAGCGTTGTGGGTTTAATGTTACTCTCGTCCATAGTATATCTTCATGCTACACGGGCCCCCTGGATAATGTGTTACAGAGGTGCATCCCTTGCTTGGGGCATAAAAATTAACTGTCTCTGTATTGCTAGCTGGATTAGAACAACTTTTTAAAAATCTGAATATTCTATTACAAAAATTTTACCACCTTTCCTTAATTTTTAATCAGGGAATATTTCAATTTTTTCTATGATTTTAAAATGTCACAATTTATTTTTATTTTAGTAGGGGCCTGAATGGCCGAGTGGCTAGCGCTCTGGCGCTCGGTACCACAGGTTTCGGGTTCGAGTCCCGGAGGTGCCATGGTTGTTTGGAGTGGTTCGGAATCCACTTTAAAAAGTAGGTCCCGGTCTAATAGGATCGTAGAGCGTTGCGGGGGCATTGTGACTCCCCGTCCGTGGCTTATCTTCAAGTTACACGCGCCCCCTGGGTAATGCAAAGTGAGTAACGTCTGTGCAGCGCTTGCCTTAAGGCATCCAAGACCAAGCTGTCTGTGTTTGCCAGCTGCATTAGAAAGAAATTTTTTTATTTTAGTGCTCAAAAAGTTTTAACTATCCGAAAAATTCTCTAAACTTTTCTTAATTCTTTAAAAATTCTTTTTGAACGCTTTCGTTTCAATTTTTGATAATAAAATCTGATCCAATATTTTGGCACTTTTCTGGTATTTTTCATTTAAAAATTTTTAACGTATGAGAAAAATATATTAACTCACATCGATAGTATGAAAAACATTCTTTTCCTATTTCTCATACTTGGCAATTTATAGCAGTATTTCTTAAAGAAATTTTCATTTTAAAATATTTGAATTTTCTCTTAAAATAATTTAATCGCCATTTTATTTTATTTATTTATTTTTTTTGCTCAGGGAGTTTTTCAATCCGTTCAAAAATTTTCATTACTTTGAAATGTTTATTCATTTTAGATTCCTTCGTTTTCAAGTATTAAAATATTTCGGATATTAAAACCTGGACAAAGTTCTTTACATTTCCCCTTTTTTTAATTATTTAACAAATTTTTTTGTGTGAAAAAAATACTTGAAAATTCAAATCGGTAATATGAAAAATATTGGTTTGCTATTTAAAGCGATTAGTACTTCAGGGACATTGTTGCATGATTTTATTTTTAAATATATAATTTAAATATTTCTTTCTTTCAAATTCGCTCTTAAGCAATTTCTGGAATTAAAAGATTAAATTTAAAAGTCTTTTTATCATGGTAGAAATAAAAATACGTATCTAGGATATTAAAATATTAAACTTTATTAATAGTGTATGCAAAATAAACACTTAAACATTGTTTAATTAATATTTTTGATGCAGCTTTGTTTTAATAAACTAGGAAATTAAGGGTAATCCCTTAATTTCCGAGATATTGTTTATATATATTTATTTCTGTATATTTCCAAATATAAGCCAATCCATGAAAAAGGCGAGAGTGCGCTCTTTATTCAAGAAATTTACCAAAGTTCAAAACCCTTGTAACTCTGTGACCAAAAAGTAAGACCAATTATTTTCTTTCAAAAACTCTTTACTTATTCTCCCAAATTTATTTCATCGCCTTCAAAGTAATCCCCTCCGGACACAATACACTTATGGCACCTTTTTTTTTCCAATCCTCAATGCATGCTAAAAAGCCATTGGCAGGGATGGTCTTCAAATCGCGCGGCGATTCAAGTTCAATTGACTCAAAAGTCTCCCTGGAGTGGTCTTTTGAGTTTAGGGAATAGCCAGAGGTTGCGCAGTGTGAATACAGTGGTTGTGGAATGATATGGAAATGGTTTTTAGCGAAAAAGTCATGCAGAATCAATGCAACGTGAGCTGGCGCATTTAATGTTTTCGTTATCAATCGAGATTTGACGCGTTTGAGGCCCAAAATGGTTTTGACCGATCCTTTTGAAATTCCAACATCATCAGCAAAGTTTCTAATTGTAAATCGACGGTTTGCAAGCACCAAATCTTTTATTTTTTGGACGTGAGCTTCGTCAGTTGCGTTGAAGTTCGACTAGAGGGCTCTTCGTCTTCAACGCGTTCTCTGTCTTCTTTGAACCGTTTATACCACTTGTAAACATTTCTTTCCGATATAGGAATGCTCACCGAATGCCTTCTGCAGCATTCTATACTTTTCCGCAAACAAAATTTAATGCAATTTCTTTGCTCAATTAATTCAGATATTTCAATAATCGCCGGAATCAGTTTCAGTGTCTCACAAAGCCAAGCGTAACTCAAACACTAATGAATATTTTGAAGTCCAATTTCACACAGATGTCAAGGACAGTGCTAGAAACCTAAAAAAGACTTTTTGGACATAGTAGTATTTACCGAAATGAAAAAAATCTTGTAACTTATATAATTTACGAAATTCTATTATTTTTCTGATGTACGTTTTGGTTTTTTTTTTCTATTAACCGGAAGCAAATTTTGCAAACAAGAGATTTTTCATTTTGGCGACGACGAACATTCCAGCAATATTAACAACTTCGAAAAGAAAAAAAAAAAAAAATTAAAAAAAAAAAAAAAAAATTATAAAACGAATAACTGATTTCATTAAATTTTTTTTTCATAAGCTTAAGTAGTATAAACTAAAGAAATGAAAACGTGCTTTGTATATTTGGCGATTTATGCCTTAGGCCCGACTAACAGAAAAGTGTTTTCGTATAAAAGTCGACCCCCATACTTCACCTTTTAAAAATTCTCGGCTTATATATATATTTGTATAATTCTCTCTCTCTCTCTCTCTCTATATATATATTTCATATTATAACATCTGGAACATAATTTCTTTTATTTTGAGTAATTTCTTGTTTCGCATAACACGAATTCATTAGTTTTCAGAAATCTAATGACGATACACATTTTAATATTTGCAGAGTTCAGTCAAAACGCCATATTGGATAAGTAAGTATGTTTTTGAAAATAAAAAAAAAATTTAATCGTCTTACATTTTTACAAAAGTACGGTTTTCTTTTCTGGAATTACTATAAGAGTTTTTTTAAAAATTCTATTGTAAATCTTTTAAGAACAAAAGCTTAACTGAGATAAAAATTTTATTGATTAATTCATGATAGCGAACTAATATCTAATAAGTAAGTAAGCTTCTGAAGAAAAAACTGTAATCGGCTTACATTTTTACAAAAGTACATTTTCTTTTCTGAAATTACTATAAGAGATTTTGAATTCCATTGTAAATTTTTTAAGAACAAAAGCTTAAACTGAGAATAAAAAGCTAATATCCAATATGGAATTCTAGCCGTTGAAAAGATCTTGCATCAAATTAAAGTTTATTTGAAATAAAATAACGCAATTTACTGTCCATAATTCGTGGATTACACGGTAAAAAACTTAACGGTTCGGGATACGTATTATAAGTCGAATACAAATCTGAACATTTTTTCCCAAGAAATTTCATAAAATTCAATTCTATAAAAATTTTAAAATTCTAAAATACTTTATTCTTCTCAAAAAATTGTCAAAACTTTGTATAAGAGAAAAATAAACTATTTTACAAACAAAAAAAGGACCATAATATTTGTGGACGATAGAAGAAAGTCAGACTTTATATTTAATGCAGACAAGAAAACTTTCTATTCGACTTGATATTTGCCAGATTTTGAATGGAATCTAAAGTTTTTATCTCCAAGCCTATTATACAAACCCTATAAAATAATTTTTTATCCAAAAGGTTTTAGAAAATAAGTTTCTTGTATAAGAATTCCTTTAATTTCGATAAAGAGAGATTCGAAGTTTATCTATTTGAATTTCATCATTATATGCAGGGTGATTATAATTAAAGTCCCACTTTCAAAATGCTATAAAAAAGAACTATTCTTCACAACGAGTTCAAATTTGAACTGTAAATACTTGAAGGGGGAAATGGTACGGCATCAAAAAAAAAGTTCAAAAGTGTATTAATAGATGGCGCTGTAAGCGACATAAAGAAAGTGAATTCGGCTGCCAGTGATATTTTGAATCGAAATTATGATGTATTTGGCATGAGTTGCGCATTAAACCAACTGTAGTGTACAATCTGCTTGATTGTTTCAATTTTTTTTTGACGGAAAAATGATTTCCAACTCATTCTACATTTTTGACACAATTAGTGGAAAGCCCATTCACCACGACAAGGTCATACCAAATTGGATGAGAAAAATTGGTGAAACTTTATTTTGATGCCATGTTGTTTTCCCCTTCTTCAAGTATCTTCAATTCAAATTTGAACTCATTGTGACGAGAGGTTCTTTTTTTACAGCATTTTGAAAGGGGGACTTTAATTATAATCACCCTATATATATGTATTTTATTTTGATATATAATATAGATGAAATTTAAATATTTTTATCATGAAATCTCTTATATTAGAACATAATCAAATCATTTATAAAGCGAAGGTAAACGAACTTAAGCAAAATCCAACTGCTTTACAGAAATAAAATTCCAAGCAAGATTGAACTGCACACTTAAAAGAGCTCACCAGACCATTCGAAATTCTTTTTAAACTCACAAAGTCGGAACACGGAGTTTAGAAAAAAAAAACTCGCACAGACACTCTCACTCAGTTTTAAAAAGAAGCCATTTCTACCGAAATAATTCCGACTCCTCCGAAATAAAATAAAAACAAATCTTCTTCAATACGTTGCCATGGTTACGTAAAACTGCTTCCATCTACTTGAATGAAGGCTGGCGTGCTTTTTTTGCCAGACTGCTGTTTGCTGAATGGACAAGTAGATGTTTAGCGATTTCCGAAAAATAATATTCAAATGGCCTCTCAAAAAAGTTTTGCGCACTTTCAAGTACTTCTTGGATGATTTTCTGTAAGCAAACAAAAAAAAATTTCTAGATTGTTTAATGAAGAAAAATGAAAGTTTTGTCTTATAGATTTATTGATAAAATTGGAGTAAATATGTCACTTGCAATTCTTGTTTATTCTTGTAAAAAGTATTATTATACTGTTAGTTTAATAAATGTGGAATATTTTTTTAAATTTAAGCTATTCAAAATAATTTAAAATTTATTTTCAAGTATAAATATTTATCTCTTCTAATAGGTTGATTAAATTTTCAAACTTTCCCTTTTGTTATATTTGGTTTATTGTTATTTTATATTTTGGTTTTAAACGACCAAATAAATTGAGATAAAGTTTAAAAAATCTGACGTTTAAGTTAATGAATTGGCTTAATTAAGTTCCTTGAATTTATACTTATAAATTAATTAAGATTTTTTTAATATAAATATTTTCTTCTTTTTCTCTTCTTCATTGGCGCAAACAGCCTTCATCGTGGGCCAAGGCCGTCTGCCTACTGGCAGAATTCGAGGCAGGATATGTTTTCTTTTTATAACGGGGTAAAGCTGGCAGCCCGACGTCCATCCCTCTACAGGCATATTAGACCAGGACCCCCGATTTAATGTGAATTTCGAACTACTACAAACATCCATAGCACCATCCTGGACTCGAACCATGTGGCACCGAGTGTCAAAGCGCCAATCACACGACCTTCAAGTCCCTTTATAAGTATCTAATTTTAAAGGGACTACTTAATAAAAAATATTCAAATGTATATCAATTGTTATAGATATTAATTCTTCACAAAGTCGCCAATAATTGGACATTTTGAAAATGAGGTAACTTCGTGGTTGTTATAGAATCTCGCAATAATAGTTTCGCTGCTTAATTTCAATGCTAACTGTTTTTTCTAATATGACACTTGAATGCGGGGCCTGATGGCCGAATGGCTAGCTCTCTGGCGTTCGGTACCACAGTTATCGGGTTCAAATCCCGGCTTTGCCATGGGTGTTTGTAGTGGTTCGGAATCCACTTTAAGCCGTATGTCCCTGTCCTAATAGGATCGTAGAGCGCTGCGGGGGCATTGTTACTCCGCGTCCGTGGCTTACCATCAAGTTACACGCGCCCCTGGTTAACGCAAAGTGAGTAACATCGGCGCAGCCCTTAAGGCGAAGATCACGGTCTATTTGCCAGCTGCATTAGAAGAAAAAAACACTTGAATGCGGGGGGAATACCTCTAAAGTATTTCCTGGAAGGCGTTTCTAATTTTCCTATTCTAAAGTAAAATGTTGATTCAATAAAGCGGTAGATGGCATTGTAAATTGTCTATCTAGCCTAGTAGCTTTATAGTCCAATATGAGAAAAGTGTAATACAGTAATAGTGTGTTTCAGTACAAAATGAAAGAGCTGTTGTTGTTTATCTCTACTTGGTAGACATTTAGACCAAGCCCACGAACCGGTGTAGTCTCATGATTGAAGTGCAAATGGGCAGTTTCTGTAGTGATGGAGCACCCGTAGGTAGAAGTCTGACTTGACTCCGTGACGCTGACTTTTTACGGAGTAGGATTGTTAGCCCTACGCCCAACAGTCATATTATACTAGGACCTACGACTAAACTGGATTCCAAACCACTACAAACATCCATGGCATGGCCGGGATTCGAACCTAAAACATGTGGCACCGAACTCTAGTCACTCGGTCATTCTGGCTCCTAAAGCAACTATACTATACATATATATATATTATACTAATATTTATATACATTAATAATATATATTTTTATAATTATCTTTAAAAGTTTAAAAATTTCTTTACATTGATAATTATTTTTATTAAACTATTCTTCATATCCTTCATCAATATCCTGTATCACGTTACTACTTTTAAGAAATAAAGACATTTTTCATAAGTAATCACACTAAATAACTTAAATTTAATAAATAGCAAAAATGAACTTCGAGAAAATTGTTTTATGAGGATATAGAATGTCCGTATTGAGAATCACGAATATGGTTTATTTTAACTGTTTATGCCCTATCTCATTGATTCTTTGACTTTTAGTTAAGATATTTTCACGATATGATTATAAAAAAAAATGACAAAGTAAAAAGGCCCTCAGTGTATTTAATGACACTGATAATTTTGTAAACTCTTTTAAAGCTAATCAAGTAATTTAATTTAAAATTTTTTTTAATTATATTAACCAATTTTTAAGCAGTGATATTTATTATATTTAAAGTCTGCACACTTTTCAAATTCAAACTATTTGATCTATTATTAAAGTAGAGTTATCTTTCAATAAAGTGGTATTTTTTTGTTGTTGTTGTTTAGGTCATGAAAGAGAGTGGAGTTTTGGTAATATAACATTTACTTATTAAAAAATGCAGTTTTCTAATTATAGATCTATGAAGTTGCAATATTACTATTGATAAATAACATTTTAAAACGATTAACCTTTTTGAACTCCCATTATTATTATTCTCTCACACTATTTGTCTCACATTATTCTTCTCACATTATTTGTCACTCTGTTTTAAGAATAAAATAACATTAAAATATATGAAAATAAAAATGGCATTAATTTCGATAAATAATAGTCTACGAACCTGCACAACATGCTCGAATTTAAAAATTTAAAATTAAATACAAAATGTTTGTAGAAACATACTCTTTCAAAACATTGATAGGCAAAATTTGTTATCAATTACTCTAAAGAAATAAATGACAATAGAATAAATAATGAAATAAAACTCGTATAATAAAGAATTTTCAACTGACAGAAACCGAACAGTTGCGTGAGAAGCCTTCAACGGATATCAATAACCAAAAGGATACTATGTTTTGGAAAAGAAAGAAAATATCAAAAAAGATACTATGTTATGAAAAAGGGGGAAAAAAATCAAGATTATCGGCTTTCTTTTGAAGAAAAATAGCAAAATAATAATCTTGCTTACAAAAAAAGAAGGAAATTAAGTTTTACAAAATAGTTTTAATGTTTTTCAGGATATATTTCTGAGGTAACATTCAAAAACACTATAAAAAATTATGAGTACATTATTTTAAGTACTGTTAATTAATTGTATATTTATGGTATATTTAGGTAAATTATACTTTTAAGGAATATTGGTTTTATGAGAAAAACCCTGTCCTATTTATAAATTACTGATGATATATTCATAAAACATGGTCGTTATGTTACTAAAAATTCTTGTTGTTTGTTGTTTCACTTGGCAGACATCTAGGCCAAGCCCACGAGCCCATATGTACTCATGATTGAAGGGGAAGGAAGCAGCTTCTGTTGTGAAGTAGAGCATCCGTAGGTAGAAGTCTGACTTTGGCTCCGTGAAGCTCTACAGTCATAGGAGACCGGGACCGACGGCTTAAAGTGAACTCGAACCCGAAACCTGTGGCACCGAGCGCCAGAGCGCTAGACACTCGGCCATTCAGGCCCCACTAAAAATTATTTGTTATACTAAGCAAAGATATAGTAAAAAAATTAGGTTAGATTCCAAAAGTTTTAAAATAAAAATATTAAAATAAAAGTACCATTATTAAAATGGTAAATTCAATTAATATATTCTTTCAAAATATCGATAGGCTATAGCTGATAATATAAATTATTCTATAGAAATAAAGTACTTTTTTGAGATACTTTCTATAATAAAGAGTTTTCAACTGACATAAAGCGAACAGTTGCGTGAGAAGGCTTTAATGGATAACAATAACAAAAAGGATACTATGTTTTGAAAAATGATAAAAATAACAATAAGGATACTATTCTACGAAGTAAGAAAAAAATATCAAAAATTTCGGCTTACTTTTAAAGAAAAATAACAAAATAACAATCTTGTTACAAAAAAAGGAAATCAAGTTTTACAAAAGGGTTTTAATGCGATTTTCAGGATATATTTTTGAAGCAACATTGAAACTTAGTAACACTGAATAATTATGGGCACATTATTTTAAGTACTAAAATGCATATGAAGGAATTGATTAAATTATATATAGTTATGGTACATTTAGTTAAATTATACTTTTAAGTAATATTGGTTTTATAAAGAAAAGAAATCCTATTTATAAAGCACGCATAGAGTAATAATCATAAAAAACGATAACTATTTAACTAAAAATTCTTTGTTTTACTAAACAAAGAAATAGTACAAAAATTAGGCTAAATGACAAAAGTTCTAAAATAAAAATATTAAAATAAAAGTAAGCTTATTAAAAAGGTAAATTCAATGAACATATTATTTAAAAACATCTAATTTTTTTGAGATACTTCCTATAATAAAGAGTTTTCAACTGACAGAATGCTAACAGCTGTGTGAGAAGTCTTCAACGTATAACAATAACAAAAAGGATACTATGTTATGAAAAAGGAAAAAAAAAATCAAATTTATCGGCTTTCTTTTAAAGAAAAATAGCAAAATAACAATCTTGTTAAAAAAGGGAGAAGGGAATAAAGTTTTAGAAAAAAGTTTTAAGGATTTTCAGGATATATTTTTGGAGTATCACTCAAGAACACTGTGAAAAAATTATGAGTATATTATTTTAAGTACTAAAATGCATATGCACTAATTAATTAAATAATGTATAATTATGGTTCATTTAGTTAAATTTTACTTTTAAGAAATATCGGTTTTATGAGCAAAAAAATTCTTCTTTTTAATAATGGATATTGAGTAACAATAACAAAAGGATACTATGTTTTGGAAAAGGAAAAATATGAAGGATACTATGTTAGGAAAAAGGGAAAAATATCAATATGCTTTCTTTTAAATGATTTTAACAAAATAACAATCTTGTTAAAAAAAGAGGAAATAAAGTTTTACAAAAGGATATTAATGCGATTTTCAGGATATATTTTTGAAGTAACATTTAAGAGCACTACGAAAAATTATGAGTACATAAGTATTGAAATGTTTATGCACTAATTAATTAAATAAGGTATAATTATGGTACATTTAGTTAAATTATACTTTAAGAAAAATATTTGTTGTATGAGGAAAAAAAATCTCCTATTTATAAAATGCTGATAATTTTCGTAAAACACATATCATTATGTTAATAAAAATTCTTTGTTATACTAAGCAAAGAAACGGTACAAAAATTAGGCTATATTCCAACAGTTTTAAAACAAATATATTAAATGAAAATGAAATAACAAAAACAACTGTCTAAGTGTTTGCCAGCTGCATTAGAACAAAAAAAAATATTTATTTTAAAACTTTCGGAATCTTGCCTACTTTTTTGTACTATAAGAGTTAAATTCAATGATTCTCAAATATTTATTGTTTAACATTGTTATTTATTTATTATTAAAACCAAATATTATTTGGTTTTGATCTGTAATTTCCTTGTAGCCAAATAATAAAGTTCACTCCTGCGCAAATAGCCTATTTTGAAAGAAATCAAGATCTTAAATGTGTTTAGATATAAAATTTGATATCCTTTCCAATTACAAGATAATCATAGTCCATTTTAAAATCCGCGATAATCATAGTCAATGTTAAAATTCGCGATAACATAGTTTGTGTTTATTGAACAATTCTTTTTATTCTATATTTTTTTCTTTCTAATGCAGCTGTCAAACACTTAGACAGCTTGGTCTTGGATGCCTTAAGGCAAGCGCTGCACAGACGTACTCACTTTGCATGACCCAGGGGGCGCTTGTAACTTGAAGATAAGCCACGGACGCGGAGTAACAATGCCCCCGCAACGCTCTACGATCCTATTAGGACCGGGATCTACAGATTAAAGTGGATTCCGAACCACTACAAATATCCATGGCACCGCCGGGACTCGAACCCAAAACCTGTGGTATCGAGCGCCAGCCACTCGGCCATTCAGGCCCTCTTTTTATTATATTAATTTACTAAAAATTTACTAATTTATAATTGTTAAATGTAAAAAAGTAATAATAATATGTACATATTAAATATATGTTGAATTCATGTTTAATATAAACATATTGCATCACTTTTTTACATTCACCAATTATTGTTCAAGATTACATATTAATACACACAAAAATATTTAACCGTTTATTGTTAGATTTTTCAATAAACCTCAGAGATAACATAAGTACAAAAAATTTGAAAATTTATTCTAAATTACAAAATAAAATAAATCTAAAAGTCTAATAAGTTCTTCTATCAATATTCAGGTTTAACATCAGGTTATATGGGAATGTTCAAATGAAAAATATTGAATACTACTTACTTTTAAAAAGTTATTTCCTTAATTCTCGACCATTGAGTTACGTAGGGAATCATGTTAAAGCAAAACCATAAATGTTCCATGAAAGTTTCCTGTACTTGATATTTATTTTAATGGATGATATAAACATGATATAAACATGCATTACCATAGTTAAAGAATTGATAATGATATAAACATGCATTACCATAGTTAAAGAATTGAAAAAATGGATTTCATGGTAAGTTTATTTAGAGAAAATGTACGTTTCACTAAAAGTTATGATGTGTAAAAGACTTGCCAAAATATTCGTGGAAAGTAAAAACTATAAATTCAATTCAAGATAACAACCAGGAGGTTTTACAGTACCGTTGGGTCAAATTTTTAGTAATTTAAGACTTTTCGTGAAAACATTCAAACTCTTGAGGCGTAAAACTTGGAACGCATCTCTTGAATTTCATAATGTTTATATAGATAACATACTGTTGAAACAAAATTCTTCAAAACAACGTATGGATTGTATGAGTTTAAGTTATAGCTGGTTGATTTTAATAAAAATTATAAATTTACAGAACGAATAAATTGGAAGAAGGTTGAAGAATTTATTAATCATTAAAAAAATTCTTCAAAGAGCTTTGAAAAGTAATGAATTATTATCAATGAATATATTAAAACATGGTTTTTGTTTAATAACATTTTCTAAACATGGTTTTTGTATTAAAAATGATTGAAAAAATTAACTAGATTTTACTCATTTGTACGCATGTCCGAATTAATTTTTGACTATATTCGTTATTATTATTAATTAAAAATATAATAGAAAACTAATGCACGTCTGCATGCACATATGTAAAACGTATATAAGAATTATATTTGTACGTTTTGTTTTTAATGTTACAGTAGAAAAAATTAAAAATTATTTACTATAACAGTTATTCTGCAGAAAAGGTTTGATTTTAGAAAAAATGATAAGCTGTAACGAATTAAAATATCACTGGAAGTTTATATAACTATTAATAAACACATAAATGAATACTAAAGGTAAATTATAACATGAATAATAATTATAACTAATAATTAATAGCATGATAAAATAATGACATGATTAAATAAAATAATTAATATAACATGAATAAAATATGTAAATAAAATCTTGTTTGCAATTTAGTTTAGTAAAAAAGGTGTAATAATTCGTGATTTTTCAGATATAAAAAAAAAAAAAAAAAAATTTATTGCACATCGTACATGTGCATAAAAAGCTAGAGACTACTGTGTGCCCAAAAGAACTACTTTGTTTAAATTTTAAGGGGATTCTAAGGTTGAATTATAATTTTGCATCAAACTTTATTATTGTTTTATATACTATATTTTAAATAAATACAAAATCCTGTGCTATATCATTTTAATATTAAATATCATTATGCATTTTAAACAATCATATCTGATAAAAACATTCGTTTAATATTCATTTATATTTATTTAGAATAAATTATAAAAAATAAAAAGATAATCATATAGAAAATATAAAAAAATTTAAACTAATTTCGAAACTTAATAAAGAAAGAACTGAAAAAAAATACTTTTTTTTGTTTCAATATTTTTAATCCAAGCTTATTAAATATTTAATTTACTTTTATTAACAAGTAATATAAAAAAAAAAATTTTAAGTCAATTCCTACTCTATTGCAGAAAGTCGCTTATAAATAATTTTCATTCATTTTTTTAAGTTTATCTGGCGCCATCTATTGGTAAATACAGGCAACTTAAATCTAAAAAAAACTAAAATTAATTAATTAAAATTAATGAATTAATTAATATTTGAAAAAACTGTATTAACATCCAGTGCCTTCTACTACAAGCTCAAAAAAATATATTTGAACATGAGTGGGTGAGTAAAAAGTATTTTATGAACGATTGAAAATTTGAACAAAGCATATATAGGGAGAGTGTGAGCTAATAATCAATATTTTACAATCTTTAATCTGTTTACAGGCAATATATTATTATATATTTTTACAGTTAATATTTTATTTTATATTTTTTACAGTCAATATTTTATTTTATATATTTTATAAACTACAATTTTTCCAGATTTATTAAAGTTAATTTTATATTGCTGATTAGTTTCGTTTTCTTCATGTAAAATAACTTCAAGAAATTGCCATATATATTACCAAATTTTTAAGTACATTTCTCTTTTAAAATAAAAAAACGGTTCCAGTTTTTAAAAAAATGTGCTGAATAACTACAATTGAAAACATTACTTTAAAAAAAAATATTTTTATGTCAATGTCTATAGGGCAAAGAAAACCTCTTTCACAAAGTTGCTGCCCCTTTATTTTATTTTTCCTGCATCGATTGGTGGACAAGATGCCGCTACACTGCATCGAGGGAGACAAGATTTTAATCGGATGGCTCCAACGCCGAGGCTTGCAACAAAGATAGGGAATGAAAAGTTACCCCAAAGACAATCTTATCACGGAATTCATAAGAAAAATGAAATGGAAAACCGATTTAGTTTACGATCGTAAAGAGACTACATGCATAAGCTTTACGAGGAAAAAGGATTGCACTGGAAGATAGCCGAAAACAGAAAGTTGTGTATGCCTTTTATTTATTTATTTATATATAAATGATAAGTGATATTTATGGCAGTTTTGACTCGGATGTAGTCTAATGATAAAGATTTATTTTCGATTGCATAATAAATATAGCAGTTTTCAATTTTGCTCTATTTACATTTGAAAACAATATCAAAAAGTAAAATAAACTATTGTACTAATTAAAACCAATAATTATTTTTCAGCTTTTTCCTATTAAAAGAATTAAATGCACTTTTGCAATATGTAAAGAAAATACAATTATATTTAGAAATTTATGCAGTTAACGATTAAATTTAAGTGTTCCTAATTACACATATATTTATTAAAACGGATTGTTTTTTTTTTTAGTTTCATAAGTATAGTGTGTTTTGATTCAAAATTTTCCTCGTATGTAAGCGACAAATTTGACTTCCTAAGTTTTATTATTTTAAAAATTTAGTTATTTTCAGTATTTAGAATTTACTGATAAAGCAGAATTTACTGAGTGTTCAAGATTAAGAGGGGAGGGGGGCTGGCAACGTGCAAGGGGAAAATAGGGAGGGGTAGCTTCACATTTGTGTTGCACTTGAGAAAAACCAATAAAGCACTTATATATCCATATCGATAACTGGAAAGCATGATGTGAAATAGCATGTCTGCCCTTCAATTTAAGCAGACCTACTTCTATTACCATTAAAATCGCATTACTGTGTCTAAAGTTGAAAACATTACAAATTTGGGTGAAGTTGTGTAATCCCAATTTATAATGTTATCTCCCAAGGGTGGAATTTCAAGGTTTCATACCTATCTCTCCAGTTTCTGAAGAGTAAAGAAACATCATTCTGCATTCAGTTTCGTCGTTTACATATTCGCCATAGACACGGAATCTTTCAGTTCGGCATCGTTCCGCAAGTTCCGAACTAAACACTCTTGGATCGGAGACCCAATACGCTATCTATCCAGGACACTTAACAAAGCACCATAATTCAAGGATATTTAACCTTTTTTTGTTCCCCTTTTACCAGTAAGATGAAGACCATCGTTCCTACTTTTGCAATATAATGAAGGACAACAACTCTTTTTTCCGAATAACATCTTTAATTGCACATCAAATATCATCAACATTTTAAGTCACAATCAAATAATGGTGAAGTACCATTTTCATAAATTAAAAATTATTAAAAATGCTATGGGGAGAAACAACGACATCAAATTATTAGAAGAAACTAAGAAAAAGAAGTGGAAACACTCATTTGCAAACCCCTTGCCTCTCCTAGATCCATCTCAGAGCGGCCTTCAGCCTGCCCTTGATTGTCTGCTAAACATCTATCTAAACAGCATTGATATATATAAAAGTCCTTTGTGCAACCAGAACTCTGAAATGGACAAAGATCATTTGCTAAATTTTTCTTTATTGAATGAAGAAAACTTATACAGCAGATACTGGCGGGCTAGACAGTTGGCATCCAGCGTTTGCTGTTTTGTATTCCATCTTTATGCTGCAATCTCATGCTCATCTGTGATGCATGGGAGCCAATGATGTAAAATCAAATGTTTTTGCAATAAAAAAACATTTTTTAAATGCTTAAAATCAAATCAAAATCATTCAGGAAAAGGTCAATAAAAATATGATAAAGTTAAAGTGCATGGGCTTTTACCTAATCGTAATAAATAATTTCCTAATCGTTATAATGCATTATATAGTACAGATTCAAATTTTATTACAAAAAAAATTGTTTATCGTTCATAATTTGTTATATGACAGAAAAACATTTGTTATTTTTATTGCTTGTTTTATCTATAATTTATCGCATGCATTTCTATAAAAATTGCTGGATTTAATCATAGAAGAAAATAATATTTTTTTTCCACTAATTTTTTTTCCAGCAAGTTCATGGAGTACCTCAACTAAACTTTAAGATAACCAAAGGATACGTAGACCGCTAGTTAAAAGCCCATGCTCTAATTAAAGGGTTGAGGATCAGTAACGAAGCAACCAATGTCAAACAGTAAACTAACAATTAGATTATTATAACATTGAAAAAAAGCCTACATGAGTTTTTCAGGTTATTTACTTTATAGTTAAAAGGTTTAATATAGAATGTAGAAAGCCAGGAGATTACTGTAAAGTATAGTCGAAAGAAAAGCGGAATCATCAAGCAAATGAAAAATGTGCAATGAGTGTTTTTTCCTATTTTATTAAAATTGGAGGAAGTGCAAAGATTGGCATGCAGCCTAGAAAGGCAATAAGAGACGAGAGCAATACGTATGTCTGCATACTGTGAAAGTGGTTGGGTGCCTGCAGTTATGAGTAGTAATGAAAAAAAAATCAATAAAAAAATTAATCGACAGGACTGATACACAGGTCCTGCATAAAATTTAGAATTTAATGTAAGAGCAAAACGCATAACAGCATTACTGTTTATTACAAAGAAAAATTATAATAAATCACATTCAGGCAATAAATTAGGTACATCAGTTATCATTAAAAAAAAAGCAAATTAAATAAATATTAAAAAAACTATAGAATTCTAAACGATTTTATAAAAATAGTGCGTGAAAGAATTTCAATAATATGTCCCGTGAAAATATTTTAAACAAATTAAAAAGAACAAAGTAAGAATCCACCATGTTTTCACGAAGCAAAATATAGTCAAAGAGATATATTTTTTGAGGTTTTCTTAACATTACATATTTTATGTCAGGAATAAATATTACATAATGAGTAAAATATAAATCAGATAACAATAATTTTTTTTCGTAAGTATATGAAAATAAAGCATTTATAAACTTTATATATATTTTACTAATGTTGTCAATGATTTATATTGACCCCTAACAATGTTATATTTACACCCAAAGGTCAAAATGGCCACTTAGGTGAATTCTGTTTGAACACAATTAGAATATTTCATAACCTTTGAAATCTGCAGATCGAATAAAATCATACTTTTATGAAGTAAGTTAAAAAAACTATTTAATAAAACAAAATTTAATATTCAAAAAAAATTCTGAAATTGGAGGAAAAAATGTTTGCTGAAGTCAGTCTCTTGAAAAGAAAAACGATTTGACAGAAAATATGTTTTAATAATCGAACCTCTTAATAGGATTAGAAAAGCAAATATCGATCCAAAAATCAATTATCAACTTTCCAAGAAATAAGTGAAAATTTTTATTTTTCCTATAACAGACTAATGAACCACTAGTGAACTAAGAAATCTTCAATTTCATTATATTCCCATGTTCACTCAAGCAAACAAAATCATTTAAAGAGCATAGTATTTAGATAATTTATTTCCATTTTATGTCATTGATCTCCTTACTCGTTTTCTTTCATCTTTGTGAATAATTGTTTGAATTTCCATGAAATACTGAAGAAAAATGTAACTGCAGACTTTACTTCAATTATTTCAATAGAGTCATATGCAATTGAAATTTTTGGTAATTTTACTAATCATATTAAGGGTATGTCGAATTGTTATTCGTCATTATATCAATCATATTAATCAGCAAATAAAAGCCTATATTTTTCTGTTGAGTGTTAGAATACGTTTTCTATCGAACTCAAAATAAAAAAAAACTTAGCCATGTATTAAATACAAAACCGCAGCAAGTATAGAATACATCTTTTTATTGATTCTATTTTAAAAGTCGTCAATAAGGGATTAATTTAGTCTCTATAGGGGTTACGAAATTCCAAAAATGTGGCAACTGCCCTGATGTCGAGCTCATTGCCCAGCTGTTGCAGCCGTCATGCATTGTTTGAGCCCTCCCTCGGAAAAGGATTTATACTCCAAGTTGGCAATCAAAATAGCCAATATTATTCGGGAGCACCACGATATTTGATTTCCTTGTACTCTACGAGGAATACGACGATGACAACCACAATAATACAGATTCATGACAAATAAAGATATAGGAAAGCTTTGTTTGACTCATTTAGGAGGGAGATATTTTAACACAGCTATACAATGTTTTTTTGTTACTCAACATACGAAACTCAACTGAATTAGATGCCGTTATTCAAATATTGTTATTCCAATTGTTTCAAAATAAAGTATAAAACACAAAAAGTGAATCACGTGCAAGAAAACAAAAATCAAATAAGAATTCAGAGTTACGCATCTTTAGATATTCAAGAGGGTGTTTTTACTTGAAGATGAGGCAAGAAAAGCGACCCTACTTTAGTCGATTCCTCACAAGTAGCATTTCAATATCGCAGATTGGTCGATATGAATGAATTAACGTATAAAATAGAATAGATGAGAATTTATTAACGTATAAACGAGAATAATTGCAACATATCGTTAGAGATCATTATAGAAGAATCCATGATGTATCGCTGTTCTAATGCAGTTGGCAATACAGATACAGTTAATCTTTATGTCATAAGCAAGGTTTTCACCGCTGTTACTCATTTATCACTGTCCAGCGGGCACGTGAGTTTGAAGACATGCTACGGACGCGCGTAACACTACTCCCACAATGCTCTACTATTATGTTAAGACTGGTACCTGCAGATTAAGATGGATTCCGAACCTCTACAAATACCCATAGCATGTCCGGGACTCGAACGCGAAACCTGTGGTATCGAGCACCAGATCGCTGCTGCTATCAGGCCGCGATCTGCTATCAGGCCGCATGATGTATTGCTGTTTCCATGTTTCATGTGTTGTGCCAAACATAGCTTCGGCTGGAAAAATAAAATTTAATACCTCTTGTCGTAACATTACTCTTATAAGTGTAATTTACTCGGAAATAAGGGGAATTTGAAATGTTGATTGATTCTTTTTATCGTCCTTTTATTAAGTATAATCTTAAATTATATATTCATCCAGAAAGTGTTCGCTACCCAATGCTCCTGTGTGATTTTTATTTACTTTACTCCTGATTTACCCTTTCATTTTATCAACATTTTCATTTTAAATCTTCATCTCCTATGCATTATGTTATTCTCTCTATGTATTTTTTCATCGATACACTCTTCTATTCGCTTCTTATGAGGGAAAATATTCTTCAATAAGTGGCTTTCAAATATTTAAATTTTACACGGAGTAACTTTTTTTCCAAGAGAAAGATGAATATTTTATGAACGTTAACACGGATATATCGCAAGTAAAGGTTCGTACGAGGTAGTTTATTTGCTGAACATGTCTCTCAATAGTTCATGAATTAAATAGTACCCGATTTTGTAGAAAGGAATTTTAAGCTTTTACATTTTTAAACCTCAGAAATCTTTTTATTTGGAGGAAATTGCAAGTTATACGAAAATTATTTTACAAGACACAGAGTGCAAATTTAGCACAAATGAAACCCTTTCAATACTCATTATTATATTATGTGTAGTAAATGTTTCAAGAGCTTTTAAGTAAAAAAAAATATAAATAATGATTAAATTTTTTTGACATCTGCGAAAAATATCATCAAGCCAAAGCATCTTGTCGAAGTATCAGTCTGAAAGAATAATGTTTTAATAACATAAAAAATAAGACTTTTAATTAGTTAAATAACCACACATCGCAACATTGTACAAAACAATAATGATTCAGACTTAATTATTTAATGAATTTTTGAATGATCTGATGTACTTTTACAGAAATGGTGTTAAGCGAGCAAAACTAAAAAAATAAATTTTGT
>BPLQ01015418.1:0-76844 GCA_021605075.1 Caerostris darwini
CTTTTCCCACAACAAAAATTTATCAAAAGAGTGGAGTTATGGTATGTATGTAGAGAGGAAATTGAATTGGTTTCGTGTAGTAGATGGACGAAATTTTACTTAAAATGATTGTAGAGTTTTGAATATGATACTTGAGTTTGATATTTTTTCCTTTTATTTAATATAGGCATTACATTTTATGTACAGTAAAGCAAATTAAGTAAATATATTCAATGAACAAAACAGTTGAAAATTGAAAAAGTCATTGTGGTAATAATTAATAAGAAAAATAAATCTAAAATACTTTTAATGCTCAAAATTTTTAAAAATTTAATAATTTAATTCATAAAGGAAGTAAAAGCATTAAAGCTTGTTTTGAAAAAATTTTACTAATTATATTCGTCTTAAAAATATTTTGCTGCTTTAATAATTTATAAATAATTTTAATCAGAAAATTATTTATTAACATGTATAAATATATAAGTTACTATAAATGCTAAATAGTTGAAAATTTTTTAATGTTTTTATATTTTTATGTATTTTGTTTAAATGTAAAGTGTTCAAAAAATAATAAAAGCCGTAAATTATCAATCAATTTCTATAAATGGACATAATTTTACTGAAAATGATTGTAGAGTTTCTGAATATGACACTTGAGTTTAATATTTTTCCTTTTTATGTAATGTTGGCATCACTTTTATGTTCAGTAAAGTAAATTAAGTAAATATATTCAATGAACAAAAGATTGAAAAATTTTAAAGTCATTATGGTAATAAGTAGTGAGAAAAAAATAATTCAATAATTTAATGCTCAACTTTTAACAAATTTAATAATTTATTATTACAAATTATTAAATTACAAATTCAATAAGTTATTAAAAACAATTACAATTTAATAAATTATTATTTAAATATATTATTACAAATTTAATAATTTAGTAGTATACATAATATATAATATATGCTGAAAATTTTAAAATAAATTTATTTCTTTTTATATAGTTGATTTTGAGATTTATGAATTACTTTACTATTCTGTTTGAAGAAATCTTCATGTACTTAATCAATTTTTAACAAAATTGAGAAACTAAATATTATTATAATAACAGTTATAAGTAAGTACATAGAAAAATAACTCTACAATACTTTAATGCTCAAAGCTTTAACAATTTTAATCCTTTATTTCATAAAGAAACTAAATCATTTAAAACTTATTTGAAAAATTTAACAAAATTTATTCATCTTAAAAATAATTTCTGTAATAATTTCGGAATAATTTTAATTAGAAAATAGTTTATTAATGGTCTTAAATATATCAGCTATTTCGAATGCTGTTTATATTGCTAATATAAAAATAATAAAGGGTTGGAAAAACTTTAATGTTTTTAAATTTTGATGTATTTTGTTTAACTTGAAAGCAGTGGAAAAAAAGTAATAAAGTTGTAAATTATCAATTAATTTCTTGTAGATAGACAAAATGTTACTTAAAAATGATTATAGAGTTTTTGAATATGATACTTCAATTTTATATTTTTCCTTTTTATTTAATACAGACATTTTATTTATGTTCATTAAAGCAAATTAAATAAATATATTCAATGAATAAAATATTGAAAAATTTAAAAATCATTATGGTATTAAATAATAAAAAAATTAAGTCTAAAATACTTTAACGCTCAAAGGTTTAACAAATTAAAAAAAATATTTTATAATGGTACTAAAGCGTTTAAATCTTTATTCATCTTCAAAATAATTCCTTTCATAATTACGGAATAGTTTTAATTAGAAAATGGTTTATTACCGAGTATAAAAATCATATAAGATCGTATAAAAATCGTAATAAAAAACCATATGTATAAGTTATTTTTAATGTTGTTTAAATTGCTAATATAAAAAAATAGAAAATCGTTGAAAAACTTTAATGTTTTCAAATTTTGATGTATTTTGTTTAACTGTAAAGAATTTATGCTTTTATAATCTTTTATTAAAAAATAAATAATTGAAAACGTTGTAGATTAACAATTAAACTTTTTTTCTAAAACAGAAACAACATGTCATATTCTTCTGCACGCCACATATTCAATTAAATATATGAAATTTTTAAAAATATTTTTTACAAACATATTTAATTATAATAATTAATTAAAATAAATGCCGAAATAGTATTTATTATTGTCAATATTTGAATAACATTTTATTGACTTGAATTTTATAAAATTTAGGAAAATTAATAAAAATTAGTAACAATTCATAAAAATAATTTCTTTTGTTAAATTCCTCAATGTTCTTTTTTACTACAGATCATTGAAATTTTAAAATAAACTCGAACACTTTAATAAATTGCTTGAACAATCAATTTATGAAGTAGTTTAATAAAGAGTAATGTTTAAATACATAGTTTAAATGAATAGTAATGCTAATAATAGTGTTTAATTATCTTAGTAAATAATGAAAAAATATGTTTACATTTAATTTATTAATTTTGTTGCTTTTTCAATAAAAATAACATTAGAATAAATGTGTTTTCTTTATTCAGACACGAAAAGGAAACATTTATATTACTAAACTTTTCATATTTAAAATAAGATATATTTTATTGCTTACGGTAATTTTGTAAATTTTCGTGGAAAAAGTAGAGATAAACTTATATTTAAATATTATATTATCATTATTTTAAAATTAACACTATATGTAATATATAATATATGCTGAAAATTTTAAAATAAATTTATTTCTTTTTATAGAGTTGTTTTTGAGATTCACAAATTACTTTACTTTTCTGTTTCTAGAAATCTTCATGTACTTTCTTCAGTTTTAACAAAATGGATTAAGTAAGTAGTAAGTAGTGTAAGTAAGTAGTAATTATAATAATAGTTATAAGTAAGTACTTAGAAAAATAATTCTAACATATTTTAATGCACAAAGCTTTAATAATTTTAATAATTTAATTCATAATAGTACAAAAGCATTTAAATGTTCTTTTGAAAAATTTAATAAATTTTATTCATCTTAAAAATAATTTCTTTAAAAATTTCGTAACAGTTATAATTAGAAAATGATTTATTAATGTGTACAAATACATAAGTTATTTTGCTGTTTATAATGCTAATAAAAAATAATAAATGGCTGGAAAACTTTTTAAATTTTGATGTATTTTTTTTTACTGGAAAGAGCTTGTGTTTGATAATCTTTTATGAATAAAAGGAAATACAAGTTGTAAATTATCAATTATTTTTTTCAAAATAAAAAAGGATTTCAAAACAAAATAATAATATAGGATTTCAAAATAAATATTTATACGCATCGAAATTAATAAATTAATAACTAAGTTTAAAATAATTAACAAAATTTTTCTGAGGAATTTATATTATGAAACCGATTTATTTTTTTGTAAACATTTAATATTATTCTGCCCATTACATCTAAAATTTAAAATATGAAATTGTTGAAAATATTGTTTTCCTAAAACACTTTCAATTATAAAAGTTATTGAAAACATTTTTTAGTTTTAAATAATATTTATGATTGTCAATAATGGAGTAAAAATTAATTGATTTGAATTTTATTAAATTTTGGAAAAATTCAAACAGTTATTTTAAAAGAAAGGCAATTAATAACAGTTTATCGGTATAATTTCTTTTCAGTCACATTCATCAATATTATTTTTTATCTTTTATACTATAGATAAATGAATATTTGAAGTAAACCAGAACAATTAACTGTAATAAATTACATGAATATTCGATTTAAAAATTAATCCAATATAGAGTAATGGTTAAATAAATAGTATTTTTAATTATGATGTTTATTATACTTAGTAAATATTTTTAAAAATATGTTACGATTTAATTTTTTAATTTTGTTTCTTTTATTTAATAAAAATAACACTAGATAGTAATGTGTTCTCTTTATTCAAACAAAAAAATACAATTAGTTTAAAAATTCATTAGATTTAAACTTTTCATATTTAGAATCGAATGTATTTTATTGCTTACGATAATTTTGTAATTTTTCGTGGAAAAAGTATTGATAAATTTATATTTAAATATTATAATTATTTTAAAATTTTCAGTATATAATATATAATATGTGCTGAAAATTGTAAAATAAATTTATTTGTATAAACATGTTTGTTTAAATATGTTTACATTTGATTTTTTAATTGTATATCTTTTTTTTAATAAAAATGACATTAGAAATCAATGTGTTCTCTTTATTATTATATTCTGCTACTCTGTTTATTTTATTTTATTATGTATAAACTTTTCATATTTAAAATTGGATATATTTTATTGCTTACGATAATTTTGTAATTTTTCGTGTAAAAAGTAAAGATAAATTTATATTTAAATATTATATTAAAATTGTTTAAAAATTTGCATTATATGATATGTAATATACGCTGAAAATTTTAAATAAATTTATTTGTTTTCATAAGATTTGCGGATTACTTTATTTTTCTATTTCTAGAAATCTTCATGTACTTAATCCTATATCGAATATCGCATCATGAAATTTGCTAATACAAAATTTCAAAATAAGTATTTATTCTAATCGAAAATAATAAATGAATAAACAAGCTTAAAATAATTAATGAATTTTTTTCTGCGGAATTTGAAAAATAATTCAGTTTTAAATATATGTACCAGAGTGTCAGTAATGCCTATTACAATTTACAGTTTACTTTACCGTTTTTAGAAATATTCATGTAATTAATCCGATTTTGATTACTGCTTCTGAAATTTGCCGAAGCGAGATTTCAAAATAAATATTTATACTCAGCAAAAATAATTAATGAATAACTGAATTTAAAATAATTAAAGAAATATTTCGTGAGGAATTTGAAAAATAAGTCGTTATTTTAATATAAACCAGAAAGTAAGTAATATCTCATTTTTGTTAAATTTCCACTCAAAGGAAGGCTTTTAAGATTTTTAAGCGTCATTTTTCCTTTCTATGGGAGCTCGAGTACTTCTCACATTTCCTGCACACGACTTTTAAACGAAGTTAATCTTATTAATCACTCTTACAAGCTCATTGAAGCGATGGACAATGTGAGGTCTTTGACATCGAAATAATAAATGAATAACTAAGTTTAAAATAATTAACGAAAGTTTTCTGAGCAATCTGAAAAATAAGCGTCATTTTATCATCGGTTTTATAATATGGCAATATTTAATAATATTCTGTCCGTTACATCTTCAACTTAAAATATGAAACTGCTAAAAAAAAAATTCATTCCAAAACTTACAATTATATAAATTATTTAAAAAAAAATTATTATATACTTATTAATATTATATTATAATTATTTTAAAATTTCAGCATATAATATATTGTAAGAGATTAAAATTTTAAAATATATTTATATTTTTTTATACAGTTATTTTTGAGATTTACAGATTACTTTATTTTTCTGTTTCTAGAAAACTTCATGTACTTAATCTAATTTTGAGTATTGCTTCTAAAATTTATACATATTTATACTCAAAAAGAATAACTAAAAACTAAAAACAATAAATGAATAACTAAGTTTTAAAAAATTATTAAATTTTTTCTGAAGAATTTGAAAAATAAGTAAGTTTTTGTAATATAGTAAGAAACCAGAAAGTACCAGAAAACAAGTAATATCTATTTTTTGTTAAATTTCCAAACAAAGAAAGGCTTTTAAGATTTTTAAGCATCTTTCCTTCCTCTGAGGAGCTCGAGTACTTCTCACATTTTCTGCTCACGACTTTTGAACGAAGTTAATCTTATTAATCACTCTTACAAGTTGATTGGTGCGATGGACAATGTGAGATCCCAACAAAGAAGCACTTTCTGCTTAATGCGTAATTTCATCATTACCGAAAATGAATGCTTCATTAGAGTAAGAGAATGCCGGTGACAAGTATCTTCTCCCGGGAAATATTCCAGAGATGAAAATTCATTTTAGTCTTGCACCAAAGCTGCTAATGAAGCAGGTATCGAGATACTGTATTCTTTTGCTTCATTTTATTTAATCTCAATAGCACTTTGCAGTCTCAAAAAATATTTAAACAGATGAATATGTTTAATTGTTCATATGTTATTGTTTGAGTTATTAATACAATATTATAATGAGAAAGCCACCCAATTTTATACTATTTCTTGAAAAGAAATACTATATTTTATATTTTTAATTTATAGCCAGGTCAATTAAAAGCCTGTATTCTAAATTTCACTAAACATTACATAAAATACGATTTTTATTAAAAGCTGATAATTAAAACAATCATTCATAGCTTGAAAGTTTAAAATTCCAGAGATAAATCCATTTTAGTCTTGTACTAATGAAGCAGGTATCGAGAAACTCCATTCTTATGCTTCATTTTATTTCATATAAATAGCACATTGCAGTCTCAAAAAATATTTAAACAGACGAATATGCTTAATTGTTTCTATGTTATTTTTTAAGTTATTGCTAAACGAGAAAACCATTTAATTTTATATGATTTCTGGAAAGGAAATAGTATATAATATTTTTAATTTATAGCCAGATCAATTTAAAACGGCAAATTTTTCGCTGTCTTCTAAACTGCTTTGAGCATCGAATAGTATACCAATTTGATTAAAAGTTGAAAATTAAAACAATCATTCATAGTTTGAAAAGCTAAAATCAAAATATTTCAGGAATTTTAGTTTCAGGAAAGTTATGCAATAATCAGTCTTCTTCAAATATTAATTTTAAATCCTCCATGTTAACAGATGAATCAAAATAAGTGATTGATTTAATAAACAATTAATTATAAGAAGAAGTGCTACAATTAATAATAATGAGAAAACCATCAAATATTATACAATTTCTGGAAGGGAAATATTATATTATATATTTTTTAATTTATAGCCAGGCCAATTGAAAATGGCAAAAATTTGCCCTGTCTTCTAAATTGCTTTGAACATCGAATAGTATACCATTTTGATTAAAAGCTGATAATTAAAACAATCATTCATAGTTTGAAACGTTAAAATTAAAGCATTTCAATTTTATTACAGGAAAAATTTCAACGTCATGAAATAATCAGTCTTCTTCAAATATTAATTTTAAATCCTCCGCGTTAACAAGCGAATTAAATTAAATGATTGATCTCATAAGCAATTGATGAGTAACATAACTTAGAGGTAACTTTCATGAGAATTACTCAGCAAAGACTTAAATAAAAAAATTTACAAATTCAATGTATGATTGGCATTATATGTCATCTTATTCATAGATGAATAAATTGAATAAATCATTTGATATAATCAGTGGCAGAATGGTCCTATCATTAAATTAAAATAAACTAAACTATATATTTCTAATATAGAGAATTATTATTAAAAACAATTAATAATTAATTTAATTTAATTTAATAGTTAAATATTAATTGAAATTATTATATCTCTAATTTCCTCTAACGAAAAAAAAATTATGCTTGAAAAAATATTTAGTTAAAAATTACTTATCAATGTAAACCAAAAATCCATCGTGTGCTGCCATGATTTCATTTAAAGACACTTAAAGATTAGTTGGAGTTAAAAATTAAGTTGAATAAAGTATTATTTTAAAATCTTCCAAAATGAAGACCTAATTACATTTGTAAAAATCTAAAGTGTAAAAAGAGAATTTAAAATATATTTTCTATGATCTTTCCATTTGTAAATTACAGAGACATTTTGATGATCTAATGTAATTATATATTTATTATTACAAAACATATATATTTATTATTACAAAACATATATATTTATTATTACAAAACATATATATTTATTATTACAAATTTTAACTATATCTGAACAAATTAGTTTTTGCATATTATTGATATTTCCAACCGATTTGACTGAAATTTTATATGGATGGAATTTCTCCAGAAAATATTTTGATCTTCTGTAAAGATTTTAGATTCTGTGAAAGGTTTAAAAAAAATTCCAGACAAATATAGGAATTTTCGAAAAATCGAATCTTATTCGATATACGATGAAAAATCGATGCTCTTATTCTCTTTGAATTACAATGTCGTCGATATAAAATGTAAATACAAAAAATTTAAAAATATTGTATCGTCCTTAGAAACTTTATTCTTCAAAAAGGAAAGATAACGTAAATGTAAGATCAATAATAGAACAACTTATTCTTTTTAAGAAATTTATATTATAATTCATTCTTTTAGAATAATTCATTTATTTTTATGTTAAAGAGTAAACGAATCTCGTCTGTCGTAAATAAATTGCTTTTAAATAAAGTCAATAATTTAATTTTTTTCTAAATTTGTTCTGAAATGGTTCTCAGAAGTCATAAAAAACCATTACTATAAAAAATAACTTCATGGGGTTTTTTTTATGTTAAATTTTCTGAATTCATAAAAATTCATAAATCCTCAGAATTTTAAATCTTACAAAGTAAAAGAGCCCGAAAATTATTAGACAAACTGCGAAACTTATATTAAAAATATTTTTTCTGGTACATAATGTGATTAAAATATTTAATAAATTCCAATTCCAGATCCCTTGGTTTCTCGTTGTTAGTTTATAAGATGCTCAACATTATGTCATGTATAAGCAAGAATCTACGAATACATGGAATAAATGGCAGCTGGAATAAATTTATCCAGTTGCTCTTGAAAATTATTACAAGGTCCTAAAAAAAATCTAAATTTTATTGTCCTAAAAGTTCTGAATTTTATTGCCCTAAAAAAATTTACACAAAACCACTCCCAAAAAATATTTTATATTTGAAGAGTATCCACTTGAAACTCCATAACTCCTCAGTTAGTTATAAATGCATTGCATAAAACTGTGTATGTATCTCTTGGATGGTACTACAGGCAGGTAAGCAAACTCACATCGAGATTTATTATTTTTTGTAGCATGTTAAATGTATTTTTTTCTACATCTACTTTCAATTTTAAGTAATGTTTTATGTATCCAGTAATTCCCGAACACACTACACATTGGCTATCTCAATAAGAATAATAATGATAATTTAAATAAAAAATAATCCATTCTTTCAAATGTAATTCTTTAAAATAAAATACTAAAACCCAACAGATTTTCATAATATAACAGTATAACACCTTCTTAAAAGCTTTCTAATACCTTAATTTCCGCAATATAAATATTTTTTTTTACATTTAGTATTTTATGATATGAAGTAAAATAGAGAAAAAAAATTGTATATATTTTTTACTACAACAAATGCAAATATTAAACAAAGTTATATTACAACGGCATAAAATGTTTATTTAATGCCGATGTTAATTAATGCCATTAAATATTTATTTAACGTTTATTAATTTAATTTTACATTAATAAATATTAATCTTCAAAATTAAATCGCGTTTTTTGTTTAAGACTAAAAAATAATCATAAAAGTTAAAAGTGCTAAAAGCGAGATATGAATAAATAATACAAGAAACGATTAAATAATTTAAGTTGAGAATTTTTAACTAATTAAAATTTAACTATCGCTTTTAATATATAATTTATTACGATCTGTTCTGTAATTTTTGCTTTTAAATAACATTTTTACAATAGTTCGAATTTCAAATTTGTTTCCAAATACGAGACAAGCTTCAATAAAATTATTTTAATCATTTAAATAAAATTAAAAAATATTTGCAAATTTTTACGTATAGATTTTATTATAAGTAAAACTCAATTAATTTAATCAATATATTAAATGATTGAGCAAATAAAATTGTTACGATCTGCTAAAACAATACAGGAAAAAAAAACTTACAAATGAAACATTTTAACGTAAACAAAAGTATTCTAACAATTTATTTTCTATCATTAACGAATATTACTAGTGGTTTAATTTTACCAATATTTTTTTTAATACTAATGCACATTTTTTATTATTTTTAAAAATATTTCAATCGTTATTTCAGATTCATTAACACATCAATTGACTAATCAAAAATCAATAAATTTACAAAATTATGAATTTATACACAAAGTTATAAAATCTATTTTAAATAATTGAAATAATTCTATTTTAATAAATCAGAATTAACAAATATATTAAAATATTAAATATATATTTAAATATATTAAAAAAAGTTTCAACTACAAATTTTGAAAATAAAAATAAATTTTTATAAAATTCAAATTCATAATGTCTGAGAAACAATTTAAGCTAAAAACAAATTCCACGGAATCAAATAATCCATTTTATAATTTCCTCATGTTTAAAACAATTAAAACTTTCACTAAAAAACAAAAAAATAAGTAACATCCCAGCGAAATTGTAAGTAAAAAAAGTAACCATGCCTTAAAGTTACTTACACTGCTATACTGCCTGTAAGTCGGCTTCTCCTTATCCATTCAACCGGGGGTGAACTAGCCGCCCAAAACGGACACAGATCATCCGGGTCTCTTTACTAGAGCTGGCCACCGCACAACACTCACTGCGCAACCCGTCCGTGGTTCTGGCATCAACCCCCCACCCACATCAGCGACCCCTGGCGACGAGAGAAGAGGGCCTGCAAGGATGTTTGCTCGGCCCTCATCTCTTTTGCTTGTTTGCTTGACTAGCTTGTTTTGTCGTCTGCCTCTTTTGGAATAAAGAATAAAAAAAAAAGTTAGTGTGACGAATGTGTGACCGATCTGTCTTAGATCGGTTCTTCATCTAGAGGTTTGGATGTTCCAGATCTATCATCTAGATCAACCAGTTGAGAGGTTGGAAAGGGGGAAATTTAATTTTGGGGGAGAATGCTTTGAAGATGGGTGGTGATGGGGGAGGGGAAGGGGTTCTTTTCTGAAAGGATATTCCAAAAAGGGGAATGCATTGGTTATTGCATTCCAGAGCACATAGCGAAAGTATTTCTAGAATTTGTTTCGGGGTGTATTTATTGGGTGGAAGGGATATTGAATACATTTATGAGAGATAGAATGGTCAATGTGAATTCTGAACGAATGGAATTCCGGAACGTTGTTACAGTTAATAATGGTTTCTCTGAAAACTATGGAAATGAATAAAGGATAACGAGTATTCTTTAATATATTGGTTTTCAAAAATCAAGGAAAACTCAAAGTAAAATTTCTATTCATTGAAATTAAATAAATTTTGGCAAAACCTTTAATGAAACAATGTTTCTCAAATTGAATACAGAAATAAAATGCTTATTTTTTGCCAGGAAAATACTGAGTTCAGTGTTCATTCACATTCAACATGACGCTTGTTCATCTTTAATAACTATGTAAGCGCTAGAGCAATATTCGGTTTTGAAAATGGTATTTATTAATTGAGCCAGCAGAGAAACCTTCTGAATTAATAAACTCCATTTCAGGAACTAACATGGTGGCTTGAAATAACTGAAGAATTTCAGGTAGTGGAAGTGTTAAGTGCAGCAATGCGTCTGCTTATAACCTCCCAAATAGATTCAGCCAGATTCAAATGATTCTGGTCGAAGGCAATTTTCCAAACCACGAACTCAGTGTGGTCTAGAATTAACGCCGCAATACACCTATAGAATGAAGCTACGCACTACACCTGCAAAATTTCGATGAATTTGATGGATGTCATAACTTGATTGATGTATATAACTTTGCAATAACGATGCCTTCTGGGACGATATACAGATCGGTGTAGTCATAAAAAGATATAGCTAATTGTTTAGACTATAACCGTACTTAGATGCTTTATGTAATATTTCGTTCTCCGTAAGAGGGCAATTCTCATTCGTCAAGTGTGTTTCTTCATCTATCTTTCCTCAGTTGAGTAATAAATTCCGTTCAAGAACGTTGGGCCTCCCCTTTTCACCTTTACCACTACTATCAAAAATACACAGAATAAACCAAATGTAACTCTTTCTGGGATATGAGTGGAATACTATAGAGTTCCTGGATGGATTTAGACAACAATCTTCTTGAATTCCTTTACAAACAAAATCTAGACACCTCAATAAAGAGTGCATGCCTCCATCAATTTACACTCTATTTGATCCATGCATGAATCTAATTAACTTTTTATTTTGTTGGTGTGGTGTGAGGGGTTCACATAATGTTGTACGCCTTACATATAAGGTTCTTCCGTAAAGACTTCTGTGCAAAATTGATCTGTATATCAACTTTCAAGATTTAGCAGTTGATTTCCACAGTTATTTAAAACTTCTTTATTGCCTTGGCGCATAGTTAATAATAGCCGATTGTTTTGGATGCGAAGGTTTTGTATTAGCAGTTGATTTTTATGCCTGCTAAAAAAATCAACCATTTGACAAGGAACGATTATTTTAAAATATCACTCAGAGTTGTGTTAAATTGAATTCCAGTTAAAGTCCCTTTCCGTGCTCGATGCTGCATTCATTTTTTAATTCCATGTAAGTTAACCATAATTAAAACTTAAAACATTCTTATTGAACTTTTTCCTCGTTTGGTAGTTATTTATTTATTGTTTTTTTTTTTCCATTTTGTTTTATTTATTTTATTTTTTTGCATGAGGAAATTATAGATGCATATTAAAATAAATATTTTTCCAATGAGATTGCTCTAATCACTTAAAAATATCATAGATTCAGATGATATCATATAATACATATAAAATGCAATATATAATAAGCAAATTGTTTGTTAATTAATTCATCAATTTTTTATTAATAAAATTTGTCAAATGTAAATAATGTTAAACTGAAACAAAGCAATGATGAACTTTTTTATGAAATTTGGGGTAAAAAAAAATTCTTTTAAAAGATTGTTAATCTTAACCAAGAAAATATTTTATAGATAGATCATTCGATCAAGCTTTTATGCTTAAAATTACGATCAGTATCTTTTCAGAAATCAATTTAAGAAAATATATTTAATATTTAAATATAAAAAAAAATATACATTCATAACTATAATTTTTTACCATTCTTTTTTTTAGAGAATTTCTATAATGTTTTTATAATTATAAAATAAATCTTTTATTTTATTTTATTAATAAAAATATTCATTGTGATTTAAAATTTCTAACAAATATTTTCTAAAAACATTTTTAAGAAAAATAACTAAATCAAAATGCGCTTATTTAATTATTTTAGTCCACAATATCGAATTAGAAAATTTAATTTTCTTCAGGAGAAAAAAAATAGTGAAATTGTTGTGTATAGAACATATAACAAAAAAATTAATATTTCCTTTAGTAGGTCTCCCACTAAATACATTCTATGTTTCAATTGGTTGCATAGTATTCATGCGCAGAACGTAACCACACAATAAAAATTGAAGGGTGTACAGAATTCAGCATTTAAAATTAACCCTAAGTTTGTATTAGCATTAACAGTTAAACCCTGTTAATCTCTTCAGGCTAGTCAATCTCATCTAACTCATCTATATTAATCAATTTAACCTATACACACTGTAAAAAAGATATCAACTGCATTTTTGCAACGAAAAGTGTTGTAGTTACAATGATAGTTTTTTGCATATAATTTTAAAATTGGGGCATTTTATAATTATATAATTTATCTATCAATGCATGAAAAAATTTTCTATTTTAATTAATTAAATTTTTAAAAACCTATTATACAAGTATAATATTTTGATTTACGTGTCCAATAGTTCAACTCAACTGCAGCTGAACTAAAAAAAAAACCTAGTCTACAGATCATAAAAGTCATTGTCTTATATCAGCTTTCAGAACAAATTTCGAACTATTCTTTAAAAACAAAAAGGCTATTCGATGAATTCTGGAAAGTGTGTATTGATAATGCTTGTGGTACTATAATATATTCCTTTAATTTGTATTATGTAAAAATAAATTTAGATAATTAGCGTTGGTAAAGTAAATTTTTGTATAAATTTTCATAGTTCAGGAAAATATATTTTTTGACCAATCATTGTTCCTAATATGCATCAATATGATAAATCAATTCAAATGAAAATTTTGTCTGTAAAAAAATCATTATCATCTTAAAGCTTGTTTAAGCCTCAAAATTAATGAATATCATTACACATAATTGTATGATTTAGTATGCTTATTTTTTAGCTTCATTAAATGAACCAAATGATGAATAACTTGATTTTATTTTCAACATAAATTTGTTAATTTTCGTAATACGTTATAAATATGTGTTGTAATATACATACGCCTATTTTAAGTATTGTTTAACCAGAATTAAAAAATATTATCTCTTTTTTATGTATTATAAGTGATATGTGAAACACATTAACTTTTTTTAATTTCTTAAAAAATGCAAATGGAAGTTTATTCTAGTATCATTAATATCTATTCTAGTATCTATTATCTATTCTAGTATCATATTCTAGTATCATTAAAAAGTTTAGAATCATTAGTTGAAAACTTAATTAAATGAATGTTATTTGGATGCAATTTTCACAAAACAAATACTAAAAAAAAAGTGGAATAATTTTAAGTTCTTTTTTTCTTGTTAAAATAAATATAAATCATTTAGTTAACAATGATTTTCGAAAACTAAAATAGAATTTTCAATGAACATAATAATATAAAAATGCATTATGTTATAATACGAATAAAAATTGAAAGCAATTTTAAAAATATTAAAAAAGTTATTCCCTCATTATAAACATTCGAAAATTCATTAAATGATGAAACATTCACTACAATTATTTTCAAATTTAGTCAACATCGCAGCTATTTAAAAAACATGACATTGACATCATGTAAAATTAAATTTAATTCATTTAATTAAAACAAATAGTTATATAAAAAACTTTAGAATGTGTTCTATGTTTAAAAAAAAAAAAAATATTAGAATGTGCAGAAGGGTTCTCTCATGTCATGTTGCTACAGTTTCGAATATAATACCATTTACTGGATTTTAAAAGAGTAGCGATTAAAACTTGGGTTTCTGTGGCCTCATGAGAGCTGAGTAGCTAATGTGTTTCTCTGATTTTAGTGTAACGCACAAACATAAATATATTCTTTGCGTCATTTTGGATATTCTTCATTTGGATAAACTTGATTAAATTTATTCACAACGGATCAAGTGATCTTATATTGTTTCCATAAGTAGGATGTGACAATGGATATTATATTTGATTTTCCTGAAATCTGCTACCTTGGTGCAATCTTCCCACGATTTGGATCTCATTCCATCATAAGAACGTTTGTATTTACTCATTTAATGTTTTTGAATATCATTATGTATCTGATAATCTACGTGAAAGCAACTCATCTAAAGCCTGGTATAACTTTATTCTAAACATTCCTGATCAGCCCCGGTTTAAAGTTGTTGCCCTTTTAGGATCCTGACGGGCCTTGAGTTTTTGGCCAATACTTTTTTTGAAAAATATTTGCAAGCCAAAAATGCATACTCTGTAGTCTTGGAGAGGACATGAATTCATCTCACCTTCCTGTCTGCCGTGCACTTGTTTCCTCTACTGTGTATGGTCGTTAATGGGAGGCTAGAGCCCTTATGGGCTACACATGTCACTATGTGATTTCCTTTGATTGTTTCAAATAGTTGTTTTCATGTTCCTTGTTTTTTTTATTTATTGCTTATTGTAGCCTGGCCATTGGAAATAAAAAAAAATTATTATGTATTAATTGCTAATAAAAAAAAACTACACAAAATTCAATGGTGTGAGTGGGCTAATAGCCAAAGTTGACAAGAAAAATTATAGAGATTGTTCTTCTACAATTCTTACCTACACGTACATATATGTTAATGTATTCGACTATAGAGATTTATGTATTTATTTAAAAGCATTTATTTTATCTTTCAATCCGTGCTTTTAGAGAAAATCGGCAAAACATGCAAATTCTTTAATTTCAAACATCAGAGTATTTATATATCTGTAATATCTACAAAAATTTCGGACAAATGAGAAGCTATCCCACATAATTTTCCCTATTGATTATTTATATAAAAATAAAAACAAATTATTAACACAAAAGGATATTTTCCAAAACATCAAATCCATATAAATTTGAATTTCGATAAAAAATGATAAACTTGACGCAAAAAGGAAAACCTGAAAAAAAAGAGGGAAAGCATATATTTAAGTGTTTCGATAGGAAGAATGTTTTGGAAAGAATTTTTTTTTTAAATTATCAAAACATTTGCATCCCGGTAACTGCAAAATGATGGATTTTATCATGAAATATTTATTTAGCAAAAACTGGGAACACGTTTTTTGTATTTAAAAAAATGAACTTTAAAATATCACTTCTTTATAAATTCAAATAAACGAAATGCATTTGAGCGAGGAATATATCAAACTAGAAATAATTTTAAACTCGCTTTTTTCTATTTCATGTTTCTTCGAAAAATATTATGCAGTGCAGAAGTCTCTTGAATTTAGAGAAAAGGAATTTATAAAAGTGTAAAGAATATAATTAATATAAAGAATTATAATAATATTATAAAGAATTTATAAGCACGTTTGCATACACGCAAATACATTAGATAGTCATAACAAAATAATTTATGCGCTTGTTTGCATACTACTGTATCCAAAAAAAAAGACCAATTTTCAGTTTAAAATTACCTGAGCTTATGGAATTTCATTTTTTTTTTCTTTTTTAGATTGCTGGCACTGTCCTTGACATCTGTGTGAAATTTGACTTCAAAATATTCATTAGTGTTTGAGTTATGCCTGGCTTTGTGTGACGCTAAAACTGATTCCGGTGATTTTTGAAATGTAGGAATTAATTGAGCAAAGAACTTGCATTAAATGAAGTTTGCGGAAACATACAAAATGTTGCAGAGGGCATTCCGTGAGAATTCCTATATCGGAAAGAAAGGTTTACAAGTGGTATGAACAGTTCAAAAAAGGCACAGAACGCATTGAAGACGAAGAGCCCTCTGGTCGACCATCAACCTCAACCGACGACTCTTACGTCCAAAAAATTATAGATTTGGTGTTTGCAAACCGTCGATTTAAAATTAGAGAACTTGCTGATGATGTTGGAATTTCAAAAAGGTAGTTAATTTCATTTTGGATCTCAAACGCGTCAAATCTCGATTGGTACCGAAAACACTGAATGCACCAATTCATTCTGATTTGATTCTTCGTGACTTTTTCGCCAAAAATGAAATCTATATAGTTCCTATACCCTATATTATATTCCCACTTAAACCTTATACCATTAGTAACAATATAAAAAAATTTACAAGTTTGTTTTCATACACGCAATTACATTACATAGTCATAAAAACATAAAGAATTTATAAGCTTGCTTGAATACACACAAGTACATTAGATAGTCCAATTAAATATCCATCAACATTATAAACAAAATCTATTTTTAATGACAATTTTCTCAATATTAGTTCGTATAAAAATTCAACTGAGCTTCAAATTTAAAAGCAATTATCAAATTTAAAAAAATAAAAAACTTGCCCATTTTAGAAATTGTTTATCCAAACAAAAAAATAATATTTAAATTAATATAGCGAAGAATTATTTTAAGTAATTCATTTATAAAAATTAAATAATTTTTATTCAAAATATTTAATAATTCAAATGTAATATTTTAACAAAAGTATAAAAAACTATCCTTACCAGAACAATTATGTTGGTTAAATAATTTCTTCAGATAATTAAAAAATTCCTTCATACGGTGCTACTAGTTCTTTTCTAATATTTCTAAAGTGATTTTGATTAAAGTGATTAAATAGCAAAGGGATTGAAAATTACGCTAACTTTATTTAATTAGTATTATTCAATACTTTGAGGGTACTTATCTTATTTTCTTGCAATTAACTAAGTGTATTGTTTCACTTACTTGGGACACATTTCTAGAATGGCGATGAAGGTAATGAAGCAGAAAAAAGGGATTCTTTTGACCACTTTCATTAAGAAGTATTTTGTACTATTGTACATGTGTGCAACAAATTCTTTGCATTTTGCTTAAACTCGGCGGTTAATTACCAGCTTTATAAAATTGTAGTAGAAAGGTTTTATTTTCAAATAAAACTTTTGAAACATTGACAAATTTCTGTTAACAATTTTTTTTTACATGTGATAACGATGAAAAAAATATCCTAATGAAAAAAAAAATATTTAATAATATATTTAAAAAACAATGCATATACATTTATACATATATTATTTTTTTTATTAAATATGTAATAAAAATGATGCTATAAATTCATTGTTAATGAAACTCGGATTTCTGAAAAATTAAACTTTAATTAAGAAATTCAATTTTATAAGTTGCATGCATATATATATATATATATATATATATATATATATATATATATATATGCACTGGTGTCCAAAAGTTAAGCATAAATTGTAAAATGCAAAAAACATGGAGTAAATATTCGTAAAATTATTCCAAATTTCTTGCGGATATTAATTGGGTGAAGAAGAAGCATTGGGTTTATGCAAAACTTTTCAGTCGACTACGTCCTGCGCGAAACACCTGCGCATGTCGGAACGCAAAGAAACCGATTCGCGCAGCATAGGCAGTTCAGACAAGTTTCGTGCAACTGCTGTGCGAAGGAACGTTGTTAACCATCAAACAAGGTGAATGATGGCACAAAGACGCCAATTGGACATGTTTGCGAAAGGAAGAATCGTTGGAATGCTGGAATCCGGACGATCACAAATCGAAGTGTCTCGAATTTTGAATGTGAACCAGTCTGTGATCTCAAAACTGTGGCAGAGGTTTCAAAGAATGGGAGATGTTACCCGACAACCAGTATCAGGTCGACCAAGAATCACAACCCCTAACCAAGACCGATATCTGGTAATAAGTGCGCGACGTCAGAGGGACAGTACTGCCAGAGCACTGGGTTCACTCTCACAGTCGCCACAGGAATACGAATTTCGAGACAAACTGTTTACAGGAGACTCAATCATGCTGGCCTGTATGCCAGAAGACCAGCAGTTTGCATTCCCCTCACGTCTGCGCATAAACGCGCTCGTTTGAACTGGAGTTTGAAACATCAACTTTGGAGTGTGGGATAGTGGGCCAATGTGATGTTCAGTGACGAGTCCCGGTTAAGTCTGAGTAGTGATTCTAGTCGGGTAACGATATGTAGAGAACGTGGACACGTTTTGAACCAAGAAACATAACGGAAAGACATCATTTTCTGTCAAGGGGAGTAATGGTATGGGCAGGCATCATGACGGACGGCCGCACAGACCTCCATTTCTTTGACACGGGGTCTGTGACTGGTCAAAGATACAGAGACGAAGTTCTAGAGCCTTATGTTAGCTTGTTTCGAGGTGCTGTTGGTCCTGACTTCATATTCATGGCTGATAATGCGCCATGTCACCGATCGGTGCTGGTTGATGACTGTCGATGACTTGAAACGGAACACATCCAGCGCATGTCGTGGCCTGCGAACTCCCCTGATTTAAATCCTATCGAGTATGTATGGGATATGCTCGGGAGACAAATTGCAGCCCTTTCGCACCCACCAAGCTCCGTTACAGAACTGAAGAGAGCTCTCCAAGAAGCTTGGAACCGTTTGAGGCCACAACACATTCATCATCTCATAGCAAGTATGGTAAATCGCTGTGCAGCGTGCCTGGCTGTCAGAGGTGATCATACGCCTTATTAAACTGCAACATCAGTATTTTATTGAATTTTTTTCTTTAAAGTGTGAACCCTTGCTATGCTCAGTTTTCTTTCAAACTGCTACTTTGGATAATAAAATTAATTATTATCGTTCTTTTGATTTGCTTTCTTATTTTATAACCACTTTACACTCGCATATCATGTTTCCCGCCATTCTGATTTACAGTTCCTTCTTTATTCACATAATTATTAATTATGCTTAACTTTTGGACACCAGTGTATATATATATATATATATATATATATATATATATATATATATATATATATATGTATATGTGTGTGTGTGTGTGTGTGTGTGTGTGTGTGTGTGTGTGTGTGTGTGTGCGTGTGTGTGTGTTATGTTCATATTCACTGCACTTGCAGTAAAACTGAAATTAATTTATAGCACTATAGACTTTTTTAAATATTTGTTACAAAGCTGTCTATGTATAATATTTAATTTTGTTAACAATAGAATAAATTCGATTTAAATAAAAACAAAACTTTAATTTGTTTATTAAGAATACTTTATTCATTTTTTATGGATACTTTGGTTAAATTTATCTATCAAAAAAAAATTTCTTATTAAATTCAGTTATTAAGAATACTTTCAATTAAATGATAGGAATTTTAAATTGCAAATTTAAGAATCTATGCCAAATATTTTTTTAAATATTTATTTATCAATTAAATATCTATTTAGAGAGACATTATTTTCTGCTAAAAAAACCATTCAATAAACCATTCATAATTCTCTTCTATTCCTTTTATGTTTTAATTTTAAAAATTGCTTAAGGAAATATATCATGAATTTTTCAATTTATTACTTATCAGTTTTACACTTTAAAGAAGGGAAATTTTGCAGACCTATTTTTTATAATTTTATATTATTTTCCAACATATTTTTAAATTTGGCAAAATAAATGATTTTTTTTTTTTTTGCATTTTTATCTCTTTTTTATTTTTTATTCTATTGCTATAGGTTTAGCATATCCATTTATGCATTACTTTAGTTACTTTTTCAGTGAATATCTATATAGAATATTTATATAAATATAGATCATCATCATCAGTGGCGCAACAGCCCCATGGTGGGCCAAGGCAGTCTAAAGTAGATTCCGAACCACTACAAACATCCATGGCACCGCCGGGACTCTAACCTGAAACCTGTGGCACCGAGCGCCAATCACTCAGCCATCAGGCCCCATATTTATAGATATATAAATAAAAGGAGGATAGATATATAGCTGCATACACTGCAAAATAAAAATATTATAAAAATATCAATTTAATAAACTTATACTTAATTAAATAATTTTATTGTTTAAATAAATGAATTTTACGAACTAATTAAACGCTACATGGTTACAAGCATATTTAGAACAGAAGAAAATAATATTATAAAAATATTAAAAATATTATTATAATAAATACATTCCATAAATTTTAGAAAATTAACAAGTCTACTTTATATTTAAAATCAGTCAAATACTTCTTTTTCAAATGAAACACATTTTTTCAATATGTATTTCGATACAAAAATAAGTTATATTTATATGAATACATGTTAATATACATATGAATATCAATACATATTCGAGATTTTAATTATTTTACAAATATATATATATTTTACAGACCACAACTTAAAATTAACATTTGTAACTTATTTGTATTTATATTTTTAGTGAAGATTATTTTAATTAAAAAATACTTAACGCACCCATATTCATTGATTCATAAAAAGAGATAAAATGTAGTCATTTTTTTTATATCTATTGTAAGTAACATGTGTTTTTCCACTGAAAAATAACAAAATATTACTCATTAATAGATTGCTAAAGTAGTTTATGCTAAGCTTATAGCAATGGAGTAAGAAATAAAAATGAATAGCAAAATGCATATAAACAGAAACTCAATTATTCTGACAAATTTAAAGAAATGTTAGAACAATATATAAAGTTATGAAAAATATGTTGGCAAAATTTCCCTACTTTAAAGAGTAAAACTGAGTAAATAAAAATATTTTTAATTCATGATATATCACTTTAAACCTTTTTGTAAAATTACAATATTAAAAAAATAGCAAATTATGAATGATTTATTGAATTGTTATTTTACTAACAAATAATATCATTCTAAACATATATTTATTTGATAAACAGAGATTTTAAATAAATTGCCATAGATTATTAATTTGCAAATAAAGAATTAAATTTTAAAAAGCATTAAAATATTTTCTTGATAAATAACTTAATTTATTAAGAATACTTTTAACAAAAGTATTCTAATAAATAAATTAACGCATTCTTTTGATTTAAATAGAAGTTATTCTAAAGTTAACAAAATCAAATATTATAAATAGATTGCTTTTTATCTCTAATTTAAAAAATTCAATAGTCTTAAATGAATTTCAAACTAACTAATAAGTGTCATGAATATGAACGTAACAATTTAATAACAAATTTATAACTTTCTATGAATTCATTACGAACTTCAAACTCCTTTGTAAAAAGGATATAGATATATTTGTGAAACTTACATTTAAAATAAAAATTTGAAAAGTTGAAAAGTTGCGGGAAAAAATATACTGAAGAAACGTCAATATTTAATTCGTTGAAAGTAAAATATTTTCTACAAATATTGTTTCAAACGTCTAGGATATGAAATAAAAGTTCTATCAAAAATTTACTCTTTACATGCTACTTAAAAATTAATAAACAGAAAAAATGAACACTGGCTTGATAAAAAATTTAGCTCTTATGTTTGCCTTTGAAGAAAATCAGGCAAATACATGTAGTCTTATTATTTGAATGGCAGAATATTTGTAGAAATAGTTTCGTTTTTATTCTTATTTGTTTTAAATATTTAATTTGTCTGATTATTTGGTTGTTTAATATCGTAACAAATAAAATTTTGAGTAACTATTTCAAAAAAAAAGACGTTCTTTAAAAAAGTATAAAGACAGATTTCACAGAGACAGAGAGTTATTTTATAATTGAAAAATATTATATTATTATTTTATAATTTTGGGATTTTTTAAAAACTTTTTTTATTTATTATAATTATTATTAATACTTTTGCTAGTGATATAAATATTATAAGCACTTTTTATATTTACGTCATGATTTGATTGTAAATTCGATTTACATCATTAGTAAAATCTTTTTATTTATGAAAATTATTATTTTTAATTGCGCTTGTGATATACATATTATAAGCACCTTTTATATTTACGTCATGGTTTGATTGCAAATTAGACTTACATCATTAATAAAATCTTTTTAAATCTTTTTATTTATGAAAATTATTATTATTAATTGAGCTAATGATATACATATTATAAGCACTTTTTATATTTACGTCATGATTTTAATTCCAAATCTGACTGACATCATTAGTAAAATCTTTTTTAATCTTTTTATTTATGAAAATTATTATTATTAATTGAGCTAGTGATATACATATTATAAGCACTTTTTATATTTACGTCATGATTTGATTGCAAATTCGACTTACATCATTAGTAAAATCTTTTTAAATCTTTTTATTTATGAAAATTATTATTATTAATTGTGCTTGTGATATGCATATTATAAGCACTTTTTATATATACGCCATGATTTGATCTTAAATTATACTTATATCTTTAGTACAATCTTTTTAAATATTTTCATTTTTGATTACTATCAATATTAGGAATTTAATATTACTTTACTTCATATTTACTATTTCATTCATAAAATCTCCTTTTTAACAGATTAAGATTTCAATTGGCTGCTAATAAATTCATTCACAAATAATTTAATTTGTAAAATAAAAAATTGTCTTAATTAAAATAGGTTATTTACGGATAAATAATGAATATGAATATTTAAAATAGAAAATTTACAATTTTTTAATGTTAAAATAATATGCATATATATATATATATACTGAATTAATTTTTATTTATATATTTATTTATTTGTTTTTGCCTAAAAAAATTAAAATTTTTATAAAACAATTAAGCCCATAAAGATAAGTAAAACCTAAGTACATACTATTTCAAGATAAAAGAAAGTTTGGTAAATTAGTGGCAATTTAATATTTCATGTACTCTAACCTCACAGGAATGTAATATACAGTTTGAAACTGAAGAAAACTCATTGAAGTATTAATAATGGTTCAAATTCTAGATACTTCATAATGTTTCTCAATATCGTGGGTCCAATAAATGTGACAATTTCATCTGTGCACTGTATTTTATTATTTCATTGAACAACTTGAAATTAAAAAGGTTTTTTTAGATAAAATTCTTTTTCTTGGCCTTTTGCCAAACATTTTTATTTTAGAAATTATTAAAAGTTTCCTGTTTTAAGTCAATATAAAATGAGCACTAGCCTGCTGGTGGGTCGAGGTTCGTATCCGCTGGTGGTATTCTTTTAATCACAGCATCTAAAATCGAGAAGACTTGATGATAACTGTGACTATATGTGTAAAAGGCCTCGAATCGATAGTTCTAATTCCTAGTGGAAGTTTTACGGATTTTCTCCCATTCCCACTCAAATGAGGGAAAATTCCAGCCAAAAGGCACTAACTTCCCCTCTTCACTCTCTTGAGTTGTTAGCGGGATGCATAAAGGATACATGAGACCCACTGATTTGTTCAACAAACATACAAAATTTCAATATAAAACTCGAGTTAAGCTTACAAAACACAAATTTGTAATTCATATTTTTTACAAAAAAAAAGCAGTTAGTTTTATACATTCTAAAATATTAATATTGCGTACTGTGTTATATCCTGACGAATACAAGAGGTTTTGTGAAATACAGATTTTTGCGAGGTTTGAAAAAAGGTACTATCACTCCTTAAATTTGTAATGGTAAACTTTTAACTTTTTTTCACAAAAATAACACCAATTATAAAAAGTTCTATAAAAAAATAAGTAAATAAAAATTGTAATACGTAATTAAATAATCTATTGGATGAATAAATAAATTTAAAATCGTTTTAAGCATGGATAAAACAGTTGGAAATTTTTTCAAAATTAAATATACTTCCTTTCTTTCTAAAATATCAATTTGTCGTAAGAAAATATAAATAAAAAATAAGTTTTCACTATATGCTTATCACTTAAAATGGACAAATTATTAAACTTAATGTTAATTAATTTTAATAATTAATTAATAATTACTAAACATTTTAATTTATTTAAACATTGTTGGTACTACTAAATTATAATAGAATTCATTAAATATTTCATGATTCAAAAACTAATTAAATGTAAACATTTAATAAAATCTAAATGTAAATATTTAATAAATTTTATTAGTAGATATTGAATTATGGGTTATAAATAAATGAAAAGTGTATTAAAGTAAATTTTTTAAATGTCTTATTGAATGAATACAAAAATTGAAATAAATTGAGAGATTAAGCTACCATAATCTTTTCATAATATATGCGTGTGTTGCTTGAATATAAATAAAATAAAAATTATATAAATATAAATAAATAAACACAAATAAAATATATACAAAAAATACAAAATAAATATACAACATAATGGCAAATTATATATATTTAGAACAAGTGTTATTAGGTTTTTGTGTTCTATAGTACCAGTAAAGCATTCCTTCATAGGACACTCACATATATAAATATTCATACGAAACTAATTTCCAAAATAATTAAAAAAGGAAATTGCATATTACATGGATTTATTGTAGAAATGATAATATATAACAATCTATTGACTAACTTAATTTATATAGATTTCTATTCAAATAAAGGAGAATGTAATTGCTGAATGGCGCATGCGCAAGAGTCGGCGTAGTATTCGATGATAATTATGAAAACTTTATTTTCATGCACATTTATTTCATGCTATTCATATGAAAAATAATGCTGATTATCTTTATAAAGAAAATTAACTTATATTTAGTCAACATAATGATAAATTATAATTATTTAGAGCAAGTGCTACTAACTACAAGTGCAATCTATCAGAAAGGTATCCCTTCATAACACACACATATAGATAAGTATTCATATGAAAATATTTTATAATCCGTTATTATTAATAATTTATTGAATAGGTAATAGATAGAATAATATCTTGAATTGCAGGAAATAAATTTTCTTCCACCATTACTTTTTACATAGAACAATTAACCTTATACAACAGCTATCGGTTATATTCATGAAAATTTTGATTGAAATTTTATGTTTCAATTATATAGTTTTACTTAAAATTCTTCAATAGCATTTATTTTAATCATGAAAATAATATTACTTAGTTTTTTAATGTATTTAAAATAATGTTTTAAATACTCATGTTTTCTCGTGTCAGTGAAAGCTGTCTTTTCCAATAACAGCTATAAAATCAAAATAATTATAAGCAATCATTTAATATAAAATTTCTTTTTATTTAAATTCCTATTGTTATCTAGTATAATTTACAAGTAGATACGGCCTGGATTTACCAGCTTACAAAAATAAAACATATTTTGTTTTGGTAAATATTAAGAAGAAAAATATTTATGTGGAATTAAAAAAATGAGATTTTAAGTAATTCACCTTAATTATTATAAATGGACGAATTATTCTTATCCAGATTTCCTGATATTTTTTTTAGAATTAATCTATTAGAATTTTTTTCGAAAAGTGTTAGTTTGAACAATAATACTGTAAATATTTTTCCTTATTCTTTTTTATAATAACTGAGCTATAAGTGCCAGCTAGTTTTTTTACAGCTGTAGTGACGTAAAATATGCTGGCAATAAAAATAGTATGGTTTTATTTTATTAAAAACTAATAAATAAACATATTTTGTCACAGAATAATACATCAGAGAAAAAAAATTAATTTTTTCTGTTTTTTTTAATTATGTTAATACATTCACGCGAAGAGATAGATTCATATACGAAAATATTTAAAAACTCTTTATTATTAATGATTTCTCGATTTTTTATAGTTATTCTACATTTATAAGTTGGGTTATATGTCATTAAAAATAAGAATAATACTATTTTCTCATTAAGATACGGACCTGTTTCTGAAATTATTGAGAATATTTGAAGCATACGTTCAAATCTAGAATAATATACCTCTGAGAAAGTCACCAGTCCTGCAACCCGGAATATTTCGCAATATTGAGCCAATTTCTTTAAGGTTACAATACTGTAATTATAGGAAATTTAAACTTCTTTTTCCGAACAATATACTGACTATTTTATTGTTACTTTAATTGGTATTTGCAGAATTTTAATTCATAGTAAATGGAACAGTCTAATAGTTTTTAGTATAATAGTCTTTAAATAATTACTCCGATATACTAATGATTATACTGAGATAACGTATGTCGCTTATTGATACAGAACATAAGCAATTTTTATGATGTTGCCATTCATAAGAATACGAAACAAACCACAAAAACGATTTTTTTACATTAATAACTTATATTTTGATTATCAAATAATTATTTTCTTTTTAATGCTGTTGGCATAGGTTTAGTAGTAACTGCTGTTTAAATTTGAGCGAAAAATTTTTAATTGTTTAGAACGTTAGTTCACGCCGAAAATGCAGCTCGAATGCATTAAATTTTGTGTGGTTTTGTGATGTTTCTTTTTAATGCTGATTACATAGTTAATGTTTTGTGGCAACATTTGAATTCGCGCGGAAAATGTAACTATTTGATTTTAGAATGTTAGTTCACGGAAGAAAAAGTTTGCTGGAAGGTATTAAATTTTTTCTGTGGTTTTGCGATGTTGTTCGTGTTTTCTTTATTCAATTAATATGACTATGCCAGGACAGATTTATGTGAGGTAATAAAAATATCATTTTCACTTCCAACAAAGGATATATTAGAATAAAATGTAAGTTGTCATCTGATACTTTTTTTTTATTAATATTGTTTTATCATTCGAATTCAGTGTCACCAACAAAGGGAATTATTTTTTGGCATAATAAAAAAAAAAGATTTGGCATATTAGTGAATAATTTTGGAGAAATTTTATCATAATAGCGATTATTTTCATTGTTAAAATGATGCATATTTGTGACTTAACAAAACAAAATTCCACATAATAATTTGGCATTAAAGCAATAACATTTGTAGTAAAAGCAAGTCATTAAAACTTTGCCATGGTAATAATAAAATTGTGGCGATAAAGAGATATAATTTGGCATAAAAGCAAATTAGGCATAAAGTGTTTTGGCATAACAGTGCTAAAATTGGGCGTTAAAAAGATAACATTTGGGAGAAAAGCGTTTTAAAACTACAATTTCGATAAAGCTATAAAATTTGATATAAAAATAATTTAAGGAACAAAATTTGACATTATAGATGTTTGGCTACTAATGTTGGCTTAATAGCGATATATATGTGTATGTGTTTAACATTTTGCATTTTGTTGAGAAATAACATTAAATTATATTTAAAAAATTATTTAATTAATTGCAAATCATTATATGTACATAATTGCAATTGCCATAAAAATAGAAATATAACCGAGTGAGGTAAAGTAATTTTTATATAAGTTATAAAATTCAAAATATACTACAATTTCCAGCGAAGTATCAATTACACCATTTAATTACATTTAATTTCAGGTCTGAATAGGGTACTTGAGAGGACACAAAGTATACAATCTCCCACGTAGTACAGATGTAGTAAAGGAACAAACAATCAGCACTTTCTATTGGATTCATAATTGAGATTCTTGCTAAATGGAAATGGCTTTATATACGCTTCACAGAACACATTCAGATGAGACCAGCCGATGGAATGTTTGCATTGTTGAGTTGAGGATTCGAATACTTCTCATTCTCATGGTAAATATTACCATACAAATAAGTAATTCAGCTGTATAATCCGTCATTTCAATCTTAAATTGATATACGCAAACCAAAAGTTAGACTACAAATAACAGCCAAAATATGTTTTACTAATTAATTATAATTTTTTTGGGGGGAGGAAACTTAGACTGTTCATTAAATTAAATTCGAAACATAATTAAAAATGTCACTTTTTGCAATAATTACAAGAAAGATCCGGTTTAAATTGTTTCTTGCTCACATTTTGACCAAATGAATTTTCTGAAAAATAATTAAAAAAAACAAAAACAGTTGTCATATATCCACCATATATTTTTTCATAATATGGTCGTGCAATTCGCTTATTCTGAATCAATTTTCTTTAATCTGTTGGGGAATAAAGAATATTTTACTTAGCTTTTACTTGAATAAAATGTATTTTTTGATAGTAAAATAACGTTCTTTGATATCATTTCAAGAATCATATGCTTTTATTTATCCTTTGTTTTTGGATTCAAGTCCCGGTGGTGTCATGGATGTTTTCAGTGGTACGAAATCTACTTTAAACAGTAAGTGCCTGTCTAATATGACTTTAGAGCTTGAGCTTAGGGTTGACAACTCTATTTTATAAAAAGAAACTATCTCCTGTCTCGAAATCTGCTAATAGGTAGACAGCTTTCCAAGTGCTTTAGTGCCAGGGAGTTAGTTTATTGGCAGGATATTTACACCAAAAATACTTTAGAGGATAATTGTGTGATCATAACTTTTAAACTATTCATAATTTACTAAAATATCTATGTACTCAAGCAATGTATTCAAGACCGATATAAATGTATTAAAAATCATATTTTATTACTAAATTAAATATAATATTAACTTGTTAAGTCGCAAATAAAGGCTTTCAAGTTTTGTAGTATCTTTTAACTACTTAAAAAAAGAAACAAAACTTATCATCTAAAAAGAAAAATGACCTTAGCCTGTAAAAAGAAACTACCTCCTGTCTCGAAATTTACCAGTATGCAGACAGACTTGGTCCATGTGCTGCAGTTCCAGGGAGTTAGTTTATTGGCAAGATATTTGCATCAAAAAATACTTTAGATGATAAACTCAATTTTGTGTGATCATAACTTTTGAACTATTCTTAGTTTACTTTAATGATACTAATCTGTGTATTCAAGCAATGTATTGAAGACCAATATAAATGTATCAAAAGTTACATTCTTTTACCAAATTAAATATAAATACAGACTTGCTAATTCGTAAATAAATTTATTTGAGTTTTATAGTTTTATATATAACAAATAATGATTTTTAACTATCAAAATAAGGACTTACTAGTTCATTATAAAATGAAAAAAGAACAATATAGTATATAATATAACAATTGCAAACAATTTCTAAGAATCCCATCCCATTGATAAAATTATACTACACACACATTTAAAAAGGAAAATAAAAAATAAATTTCAATCTAAAACCCAACAGAAGAAATTTTTACTATTTTAATTATAATTGGTTTGGATTGTCACTCTACGGTCGTCTTGTGCACACGAGGGCTAAACAGATCGGGACCTACAGTTTAAAGTGGATTCCGAACCACTAACAAAAATTCATGCCACCACCATGATTCAAACCTGGAGCCTGTGGTACAAAAGGCCAGAAAGCCAGCCAGTTGGAGATCAGATTGCTATTTTTTTTTTAATTATAAAACCGAGAAATTAATAGTTGATTGTAAATTTAAATGAATGAAAAAGAAATAATATAGTATTTAATATAACAGTTACAAACAATTTCCTAGAATACAATCCCATTGATAAAATTATACTACCCACATACTTAAAAAGGGAAAAATAAAAAAAACAAATTTCAATCTCAACCACAACAAGAGAAAATTTTACAGTCACCCAAAACATAATACATCAGATTGAATTCTAGTTCCACATGCTCTTCTTTCAAGAAAAGGTAGATAAACTTCCAAACAAAAACGAAAACGAATGCACAAAAAGAAAAAAAAGGAAAAAAAACCAGTGCGATTTTAAGACGAATCCAAAGTGTTTTTATACCCTATCCTGTAAAAAGAAACCGTCTGTCTCGAAATCTACCAGTAGGTAGACGGCCTTGACTCATCATGGACTGCAGTGCCAGGGGTTATTTTATTGTCAAGATATTTATGACAAAAATACTTTAGAGTATCAATTCAATTTTGCGTGATCATAACTTTTGAACTATTCTTAATTTAGTGCAATGAAATTAATCTATGTATTCAAAACTAACATAAATTTATTAAAAATTAAATTTCATTACCAAATTAAATATAAACATAAACTTGTTAAGTGGTAAATAATTGTATTCGAGTTTTATATTATTTTTTAACTACCTATGCAACGAAACAAAAATTAAAACTATTTTAATTAAAAGTTTAATGTAAATTTAAATGAATGAAAAAAGAACAATACAGTATTTAACATAACAATTACAAATAATTTCCAAGAAACCTATCACATTGATAAAATTATACTACCCACACACTTAAAAAGGGACAAAAAAATAAAAAAAGAAATTTCAATCTATACCACAACAGGAGAAAATTTAATTATTTTAATTATAAAACTGAGGACTTACTGCTTTATTGTAAATTTAAATGAATGAAAAGAGAACAATATAGTATTTAATACAACAATTACAAACAATTTCTAAAAATCTAATCCCATTGATAAAATTATACTACCCACACACTTAAAAAGGGAAAAAAATATAAAAAGAAATTTCAATCTATACCACAACAGGAGAAAATTTAATTATTTTAATTATAAAACTGAGGACTTACTGCTTTATTGAAAATTTAAATGAATGAAAAGAGAACAATATAGTATTTAATACAACAATTACAAACAATTTCTAAAAATCTAATCCCATTGATAAAATTATACTACCCACACACTTAAAAAGGGAAAAAAAATAAAAAAAGAAATTTCAATCTATACCACAACAGGAGAAAATTTAATTATTTTAATTATAAAACTGAGGACTTACTGCTTTATTGTAAATTTAAATGAATGAAAAGAGAACAATATAGTATTTAATACAACAATTACAAACAATTTCTAAAAATCTAATCCCATTGATAAAATTATACTACCCACACACTTAAAAAGGGAAAAAAATATAAAAAGAAATTTCAATCTATACCACAACAGGAGAAAATTTAATTATTTTAATTATAAAACTGAGGACTTACTGCTTTATTGTAAATTTAAATGAATGAAAAGAGAACAATATAGTATTTAATACAACAATTACAAACAATTTCTAAAAATCTAATCCCATTGATAAAATTATACTACCCACACACTTAAAAAGGGAAAAAAAATATAAAAAGAAATTTCAATCTATACCACAACAGGAGAAAATTTAATTATTTTAAGTATAAAACTGAGGACTTACTGCTTTATTGTAAATTTAAATGAATGAAAAGAGAACAATATAGTATTTAATACAACAATTACAAACAATTTCTAAAAATCTAATCCCATTGATAAAATTATACTACCCACACACTTAAAAGGGAGAAAAATATAAAAAGAAATTTCAATCTATACCACAACAGGAGAAAATTTAATTATTTTAATTATAAAACTGAGGACTTACTGCTTTATTGTAAATTTAAATGAATGAAAACAGAACAATATAGTATTTAATACAACAATTACAAACAATATCTAAGAATCTAATCCCATTGATAAAATTATTCTACCCACACACTTAAAAAGGGAAAAAAAATATAAAAAGAAATTTCAATCTATACCACAACAGGAGAAAATTTTACTATTTTAATTATAAAAGTGAGGACCTACTACTTTATTGTAAATTTAAATGAATGGAAGAGCAATAATATAGTATTTAATATAACAATTACAAGCAATTTCCAAGAATTCAAACCCATTGACAAAATTATACTACCTACACATTTAAAAAGGGAAAAATAAAAATAAAAGAAATTTCAATCTAAACCACAACAGAAGAAAATTTTACAGTCACCCAAAACATAATACATCAGATTGAATTCTAGTTCCGCATGCTCTTCTTTCAAGAAAAGGTAGATAAACTTCCAAACAAAAACGAAAACGAATGCACAAAAAGAAAAGGAAAGAAAAAAGCAGTACGATTTTAAGACGAATCCAAAGTGTTTTTATAGTCTTTCTCTATAAAATATGACGTATTGATCCAACATAGTGCCAGCAACATGTAAGGGTAGCATTGTCTATACGCGGGATGTCAAATAAGATAGAAGGAAAGAAAAAAGATACACGGTTTTTCGAACACGCTTACATAACCTAAAAAATATATAGGGTTTAGAAAGGGGGTGGGAATAAAGGGTATAAAGGTAGAACGTGACACCGTTTCGAAGTGAAAACTAGAAAAGCGAAAACATTCCAAGAATTGAAAGCAAAAAAATCTTTTTGCCAGTTTTCCTTCGCGTTTTAAAGTGAAGGGAATGTAATACTATTAATGGAATTAAATTTAGTTTGAAGGAGTGTGTCTCGTGTAAAATGATACAAATACTTTAATTGAAGATTATATTGAATTACAGAGCGTGTTTTTTTTGTTTAATGTTCCTTTGGATAATTTATTTCATTTTAAACGAATGCTTCTCTGGAGAATTTTTACTTTATTTACAGGGAAAGCACTAAGATGAAAATATTTCTTTTTTAACTAAAGAAAAAATGTTATTTATTTTCGTGATTTGCTTTATAAATATTTAAGTCTAGTTTAAAATATTATATGCTTAAATCTTGTAAAAATGCATGATATATATATATATATATGGGTGAGTGTGTTGATTAGACTAAAAACAGTAAGGCACTTCAAACAGAATTGTTTACAACAAACAATTTCGGTAAGACTTAGAATACTCATATTCATTGCCAACAAACCAAATAAAATATACAGACTGGTGATGTCATTTATAGTTCAAGAAATTAATAAGTAAACCCGACTTCATACATTTTGGATATCCTACATTGTTCCGACAGTTGTGACATTTTCTCTCTTCAACATGGAGGATTCGTTCTACGAGTTCATCTTGACTTTTTCTGTTTTCTTTATTTTACATTCATCTTTTATTTTATTTAATAATTTCTTCTTAAATTCTTCTTCAAAGACATGACTTTCAGTTTCAGTTATTCTGGGTCGAGGTCTCATTACTGTATAGCGTCACTGAGCCCAGTCAGACTTTCACCCACATCATTTCCAACTTTATACGGGCAACTTAGCTCTAGGCATGATTATGTGATGTGGTGTAGTAGTAGTCCTATTAGACCAGGACCTACCATTTAAAGTGGATTCCGAACCACTACAAATATCCATGGCATCACTGGGAAATTTTTAAATTAATGTTTATATATACATGAACTTTCATCAAATTTCTTTTTAAAATTAACGTAATGGGTATTCTACTAAATCTAAACAAATTTAAAGAAATACCATAATTAATTCTCCCCATAGTAATTAACTCACCATACATAAATAAATCTGTTTCAAATCTTATAACGATGAAAAACATTTTTTTTTCAACATAAATGAAATATTCTAAATTTGCTATTTTTTTTAACAAGGCCTTCTCATAATAAATTCTCCTCCCAATCATTGTTAAATAAAATCCTAATAGTTATCATTTTTTTTCTACTTTAACTCACATTTTAAGTCTCACAATTCATATACCACGTGTTGGAAATGGCGCATTCTCATAATAAAAATTCCAATAACTGAGCAGAGAGAGAGAGCGATTTTTGAGGGACAAAAAGGTTACAAAATCACAAATAATACTTCAAAAATGAATGTGAATGAAATGAATTCGCATGGATGTTTGTTAGTGGTTCGGAATCCACTTTAAGCTGTAGGTCCCTGTCTCATATGACCGTAGAGCGTCACATAGCCTAATCAGATTTCTCACCCACATCATTCCCAAACTGTAAAGGGGCAACTCAACTCTTGACACAGTGTTGTGGTGTGGTGTCTTAGTAGTTCAGTTATCCGTTTTTTTTTAGTTCAATAATCATTAACGTATCAAGCTTTTCAATTCCTAACTCGAATACAAGTATTCTCAATTCTTGTTTAACTTTTGTCAGAGATATACCATTTCGAATTGCCGTTTTTAAAAACAAATACTGTTTAATAATACGTACATACAATACAATATAACAGTTATATATGCGTATAATATTACAACGCCAATTTCTCTATAGAATTTCTCAGCAGTGAGCCCTTTTTTAACGTTGCGAGTTAGAGTAATAATTAAAAATTTCGCCTAAAAAATTGATTAATTCCGTAATCCCGGCAGGAGTTTTCTGGCTTCTGACACCATATTATAGAAATTAGCCACAGTTTATTAAATAAAGCAAGGCACTTCAAAAAGAGTAGTTTAATAATGCATTAAAATTTGAATACATACAATTTTGGCATTACGCCATACATCAACGACTTGAATAATTATATGATAATCATATCCGTTGCCAACAAATTAAAACAGAAAAGGTGATTTAGAATTTATAGTTCAAGAAATTAATAAGTAAGCAATAATTCCTACAGGTATGTGTATAATTTATAAGGAGCTACAATTGACTATTTTTAAATATTTGTTAATAGTATGAATTCTTAAATACAAATGATTTATCGTTGTTGTCGTTTTAATGCAAGTGGCAATACAGAGACAGTTAGTATTTATGCCATAAGCAAGTGTTGCACCACTGTTACTCATTTAGCGCTACCCAGGGGGCACATGTAGCTTGAAAATATGCTGCGGACGCGAGTAACATTACCCTCACAACGCTCTACGACCATATTAGACCGGGACCTACGGCTTAAAGTGGATTCCTAGCCGTAGGAATGCCAATGTCAATGACAATGGCAAATGACAAACACCCATGGCATCGCCGGGTCTCGAACCCTGTGGTACCGTTCACCAGAGGGATAGTCATTCGGCCATTTGGCCCTCCAATGATATATTGATATATGTATTAATTCCAATTTTCAGTTCCTTATTACATATTAAATTTACTAAAGAAATACCATAAGCACACATTAAAAGGTTCTTACAGTGAGTTTTAAATTAATTATTTTTTAAGAAAATTTTCTTCAAAAATAATTCATATTTTAATTAAATATGAATTATTCATACTAATAGATAAAAAATAGTTATAACACAGAATAACTATGTAAAATATTTTTTAAATATTTTTATGATGTTACAAATTTTTAATCATCTTTTCACTATTTGAAAAGAAAACTTTGGCAATATAAATGAAAAAAAAAAAAAAAAAAAACTTTTTAATTTTATTAAGCACTTTATTTTAATTATATATTGCATAAAGTTATGGGTGAAAAGAAATTATTTTAATTAATATCAAAATTATCAATTGAATGAATTACTAATTTCATAATAATAATAAATTATACATTATCTATTATATTTAAATTAAAGAAGATATTATTTTCCAGACAGAAAAAAATAATGCAAGATTTTTGTTACTATCAGTTCACATATTTAAGAGAAATAAAAAATATTATTTTTTTTCTACAGGGAAACTCATTTTATTTTATTTTTTGAGTTATTGTCATTATTAATTATAATGAGTATGCCATCCAATTTTATACGATTTTGGGAAAAAAAATATTATTTATTTTTTTCAATTCCTTCTATTAGCTCACACTCTCCCTATATATACGTTGTTCAAATTTTCAATCGTTCATAAAATACTTTTAATTCATCCACACAAGTTCAAACACATTTTTTTTTTTGAACTTGTAGAAGATGACACTTGATGTTAATACAGTTTTTTCAAATATTAATTCAGTAATTTAATTCGATTAATTCATTTTAGTTTTTTTTTTTTTTAGATTTAAGTTGCATATATCTACCAATAGATGGTGACAGATAAACTTACAAAAATGAATGAAAATTTTTATAAAGGACTTTCTGCAATAGAGAGAAAAAAAAAGTAGGAATTGACTTTAAGGATTTTTTTTTTTTACATTACTTTTTTAATTTATAGCCAGTTAAAATGAAAATGATAAAATTTGCCCTGTTTCCTAAACATCACTGAATATCGGATGATATCCGATTTTTATTAAAAACTGATAATTAAAACAATTATTCATAGCTTGAAAGGTTAAAATCGAAACATTTCAATTTCAGTATAGGAGCAGTTTCAAAGTCATGCAATGATCAGTCTTCTTCAAATATTAATTTTAAATCTTTCATGTTAGCAGGTGAATTAAAATAAGTGATTGATCTAACAAGTAATTGAGAAGTGAATGTAGGTAACTTTTTGAGAACAACGCAACAAAGATTTAAATTTAAAAAAAAATAGAAATTCCATGAATGATCGGTATTATATGTCACCTTATTCATAGACGAATAAACTGAATAAATCATTTTGTACACTGAAGTGACAAAAGTCATGAGATAGCAATATGCAAATTTTCAGATGGCAGTAGCATCGCGTAGAACAGGTATAAATGCGCAGTGCTCAGACAAGCAACACTGCGTCAAATAACGCAGAAATCAATGTGGGACGTACAAGGGACTTGTCTGTTAGAACTGCGCGGAGAAATTTGGCTTTCTTGGCTATTCCAGCAGAAGACCGACTCGAGTGCCTTTACTGACAGAACGACATCGCTTTCAGTGACTCTTGTGGGCACGTGAGCATATCGGTTGGTCCCTAGATGAATGGAAAACCGTGGCCTGGTCCAATGAGTCACGATTTCAGTTGGTAAGAGCTGATGGTAGGGTTCGAGTGTGGCGCAGACCCCACGAAGCCATGGACCCAAACTGTCAGCAAGGCACTGTTCAAGCTGGTGGTGGCTCCGTAATGGTGTGGGCTGTTTTTTCATGGCATGGAATTGGTCCTCTGGTGCGACTGGACCGAACATTGACTGGAAATGCTTATGTTCAGCTACTTGTAGATCACTTGCAGCCACTCATGGACTTCATGTACCCAAACAACGATGGGATTTTTATGGATGACAATGCGCCATGTCACCGGGCCACAACTGTTCGCGATTGGTTTGAAGAACATTCTGAACAATTCCAACGAATGATCTGGCCACTTAGATCGCCCGACATGAATCCCATCGAGCATTTATGGGACATCATCGAGAGGTCTGTTCGTGCCCAAAATCCTGCACCATCAACGCTTTCACAATTATGGACGTCTATCGAGACAGCATGGCTCAATATTCCTGCAGAAGACTTCCAACGACTTGTTGAGTCCATGCCACGTCGAGTTGCTGCACTTCGCCGGGCGAAAGGAGGGCCGACACGATATTAAGAGGTATCCCATGACTTTTGTCACTTCAGTGTATATTCAGTGATAGAATGGAAGTCATATCATCAAATTAAAATATACTTGAAAAACTCAACTTTCTAATGAAGGTGTTATTAAACATCTTCAGCAAAATACAAACGGATATTTGATTATTATGAATATACTACTTTAATTGTTAGATCTTTTCAAATGTTTTCTTTATGTACGATTTAAGAAATATTTCAAATTCAAATTATTAATTTAACGGTATTATATGTAAAAATATCTTTTAAATGAAAAATGGTACAACGATAATAAATAATTTTAAGATAATTAAAAATCTTGTGCTTGAATTCTGCGTTTATTTCCTAATACACACTACTACTTTAAAGCCAATGCATTGTAAAATTAAGATAGCAATGAGTTTGTTAACTTTTCTTATGTAAAATACATTTTAATAAAAGGATCTTTACCCATCTAGTTAAAAACAATAAGACTCAAGTTTTCAACGCATATGACAGTAAATGTTATTTCTCTTGCTATTGTTTTACGAATTTATTTAAACATTTTTAAGATTTGTTATTATTGTGGAGTCATATTTTAGTTAAAATCTTGTCCTTACAAAAAAAAAAAAAAAAATTCTATACAATATTTTGAAATACACATTTCTGTTTCATTCATTTGTCTTATATAATGTTTGTTGTTGTTTTGTTGTTTCTTATCCCGCTTGGCTGGCCAAGCCCACGAGTCCATACGTACTCATGATTGAAGGGGAAGGAAGCAGATTCTGTTTTGATGGAGCACCCGTAGGTAGAAGTCTGACTTTCGTTCCGTGACGCTATTACAGTCATAGGAGACCGAGACCTGCGGCTTAAAGTGGATTCCGAACCACTACAAACATCCATGGTACCGAGCGCCAGGGCGCTAGACACTAGGCCATTCAGGTCCCAAATTTGTGAATGCCAACGGCACGCGGTGTTCCCAGGTGGTCACCCACCCAAGTACTGACCGCGCCCAATCATGCTTGACTTCGGTGATCGAACGAGAACCGGTATAATCAGTCTGGTATGGCCGTTGGCTATATAAGGTTTTAAATAAAGAAGCTCATGGTGAAATAAATACACGAAAACAAAAAAGGAAAGAAATGCAATATTTATTCATCTCATTTCGTTACCCCCTTTTTAAAAGAAATAAAAAGGTACACACACACACACACATATATATATATCCACGAGTGTATGATACACTTGGCATCCGTATTTAGTTGAGAAGTCCGTGTATGAGAGTTGCGAAGAGTTGAATCAACGTGAAGAGTGAAGCAACGTTCGACTCCTTAGTGTCATCACAATATATTCAGTTTTCAATTAAACAACGTCAAGCATAATCAAAGCGTTGGCAGGTGTTCGACTAGTAAATAAAATATTTCTCTTAAGCGTATAAAAAAATGCAAAACTCCATTTTTTTTTTAAGAATAACGGCACAAATTTGAATTTTTGAACTGGAATAATAGAAATGTCATAAAAACATGACTTGTAATGGAAAAAAATTGATCTTTAAAATGTTATGGAATTTTTGTGGTATTTTTTTAATGAATAAAAAAGGTTTAAGTAAATTTGCCTTTCTGAAACCTTATAACAATGTGAATATTTTTTTCAATAATTATACATAACATTATGCATAGGTAAATATGTGTCAGACATAGGTAAATACATATAATTTAACATTAAAAGTTTTCTACAAAAAAAAAACAAAAAAAAAAAAAAAAAAAAAAAAAAAAAAAAATTCAATTGGTGGGAGTATAATTAAATAACTAGGTATTTCGGAAATTTTAAAAGTGCTCCTAAATGAAAAAAAATATTCTAAAAGGTAAAAAATAATTTTAAATATAAAACAATATAAGTATTGCCTTTTATCAAATACTTAAACGGAATTCCATTTTCCGTTTAATTTTTTCATTCATTCTAGTTCTCCATTCCTTACTCATTATTTATAGTGATCAAATCAAATTTATAATGCCAAAATGATTTTTAAATGTTTTCAACAGAAAAAGTTATTTCGATTTGGAGGGTATATTTTTTTTTTAAAAATGATTTTTAAAAATGATCTGTTACAGGGAACTTCTAGCTTTTTAATATTTACTGCTACAAATGTATGAATTAAGTTCTCTCAAATATTGGGAAAACGTTAATATTTGTACAGTTTGAAGCTACTATCGAGGTCATTACATTTGGTAAAATAAACTTTTATTTAAAAAAATAACTATAGTAAAAAGATTTTATAAATTTATGTAATCTCGTAGTATTTTCTACTGATATATCTATAAAATTTAATTTTTGTAAAATAGATCTGCCTATTTTTTTTCTAATTTGGGGTTTTTCAACTTTTATTTAATTTTTTTGTTTCAATTTTTTTTTTTCAATTTTATTCATTTTTGTTTTAGCTATTAATTTATTTTTGAATTTTTTTTCATATTTTTAAATTTAGATTTAGATATTAATAAAATTATTATTTTAGCATCTTCTCTATAAAAAAGGGTCTTATCAATTTGTGTAACATGGTAATATTATTTATTAATATATCTATAAAATTCAATTTTTTTAAAATAGATATGTATATATTTTTTTCTGATTTGAACTTTTTATATTTTATTTAATCATTAAAAACGCCATTTATATCTTATTTTAATTGTGTTGCCATTTTTTAGATAAAAAAAAATTATTTTCACTTTTGCGTTTTTCTTTAAAAAAAAATTTTTTTTTTAAATCCAACATACAATTTTTAATTTTTTTTTCAATTTTTTTATTTCGTAATGATACCACAATTCTGCGATAAATTACCACAATGCTAATTACAATAACTAATTTATAGTATTTATGCCAGAAATATTTTTAATAAATTAATGAAATGCTGGTTACAAATATATCTTCCATCAATTAGAACTCATCCAAAAAAAAAAAAAAAAATAAATAAATAAATAAATAAATAAAACTTGAACAATTATAAAAAATTGAGATTTAAAAGACAATCCATTAGCATGGAAAGCACACAAAAAACGATGATTTTATGATACCTTTGCGAAAAAATGATAATTATGTTAAAAATGTACTTAAATGAAAATTTCAGTTATGAATAATTTAAAATCCGAACAGTTGATTTAAAAAATAGGAAACACTTCGTAAATTTTTAACTGCCACTAAAATCATACACGCAATTTTAAAACTTTTCATCCAAATCTTCTTCGCCTTAAAACTCCCCAATCTAATTATTCCATGCAAAACATTCCAAGTTTAGGCTTAGTACTTTAACACAACGTTTACTGCGAACGCTTACGCTTGTACCCGTTTGTTTACAGAGAGATCTCGCCCAGTTATTCCCCTCATTAAAAACGTCTTTTCTGGTTGGTAGACAGTAATTCTTTCCCCAACACAAAAATGCACAACAGTAATAAAACGGTGCCATCTTCTCATCATAAAATGTCCCTGCTCCTAAAAGAACGATTTTCTGGATGGCCCCGGCTTCACTTAAAACACTCTATATGATCTGAAAGTATGTTACTTCTTCTCCATTATGCCTTTTACCTACGTTTTATAGTTTTCTTTTCGGAAGTATAGTTTGATAGGATGATATGAAAGGCATTATTGAGTTCTTGGAGATTCTGTACAGCAAACACATTACGCCTCTAAGGAATCGTGGTTTCTGACGCTGGGAAACAATTTTGAAGGCTCAGATTCGGCCATTAGAAAAGGGGGACTTAAAGTTTGATGGAAAATAGAGGGTGGAAAGATCTGCAAGAATATTTGTATTTAAATACTCATATAATATTTGAAAACATGGATTGTTCTGTTTACAACTTTAACATAAAAACCCGTTTTTGGCATGAAAAGTTTGCGTCGAAACCAAACAACAAGCATGTAAAAAAGGTTATTAAATTATTTCTCTTTCATATAATTTCGATAAGAATTTTCAAAAGAGTTCGCCAACACCTACATTAAATATCTTCAGAAAGGGCCTGAATAGCCGAGTGGCTAGCGCTCTGGCGCTCGGTACCACAGGTTTCGGGTTCGAGTCCCGGTGGTGCCATAGATGTTTGTAGTGGTTCGGAATCCCCTTTAAACCGTATGTCCGGGTATAATATGATTTTAGAGCGTTGCGGGGGCATTGTTACTTCGCGTCCGTGGCTTATCTTCAAGTTACGCGAGCTCCCTGGGTAATTCAAAGTGAGTAACGTCTATGCAGCGCTTGCTTTAAGGCATACAATACAGCTGTCTAAGTGTTTGCCAGCTGCATTAGAAAAAAAATCTTCCGAATGTTTTGTGTTTGTAGAAAACGCTGTTACAAAAGATTTCTGCACATTAATTTTGCATTTATTTTTCAATTTTAATATATAGAACAGCAGACTATACTAAGTACAATTTACTATGTATATAGCAAACACATTACGCCTCTAAAGAATCGTGGTTTTTTTTAATGTTAGGAAACAATTTTGAGGGTTCAAATTCGGCCATTAGAAAGGGGGGTTTAAAGTTTGATAAAAAATAGAAGTTTGATGGATCTACGAGAATATTTGTATTTAAATACCCGTATAATATTTAAAAACATGGATTGTTCTGCTTACAACTTTAACATAAAACTTGTTTTTGACATGAAAAGTTTGTATCACTAACCAAACGACAAGGGTGTATAAAAGAGTTTATTAAATTATTTATCTTTCAGATAATTTTGATATGTCTTTTTAAAAAAGTTTGCTGGCAGAATATATAATATAATTATTCACTATACACTGAAGTGACAAAAGTCATGGGATACCTCTTAATATCGTGTCGGCCCTCCTTTCGCCCGGCGAAGCGCAGCAACTCGACGTGGCCTGGACTCAACAAGTCGTTGGAAGTCTTCTGCAGGAATATTGAGCCATGCTGTCTCGATAGACGTCCATAATTGTGAAAGCGTTGATGGTGCAGGATTTTGGGCACGAACTGACCTCTAGATGATGTCCCATAAATGCTCGATGGAATTCATGTCGGGCGATCTAGGTGGCCAGATCATTTGTTGGAATTGTCCAGAATGTTCTTCAAACCAATCGCGAACAGTTGTGGCCCGGTGACATGGCGCATTGTCATCCATGAAACTCCCATCGTTGATTGGGTACATGAAGTCCATGAATGGCTGCAAGTAGCTGAACATAAGCATTTCCAGTCAATGTTCGGTCCAGTCGCACCAGAGGACCAAGTCCATGCCATGAAAAAACAGCCCACGCCATTACGGAGCCACCACCAGCTTGAACAGTGCCTTGCTGACAGTTTGGGTCCATGGCTTCGTGGGGTCTGCGGCACACAAGAACCCTACCATCAGCTCTTACCAACTGAAATCGTGACTCATCGGACCAGGCCACGGTTTTCCATTCATCTAGGGACCAACCGATATGCTCACGTGCCCACGAGAGTCGCTGCAAGCGATGTCGTTCTGTCAGTAGAAGCACTCGAGTCGGTCTTCTGCTGGAATAACCCAGGAAAGCCAAATTTCTCCGCACAGTTCTAACAGACAAGTCCCTTGTACGTCCCACATTGATTTCTGCGGTTATTTGACGCAGTGTTGCTTGTCTGTTAGAATTTACGACTCTTTGCAGACGTCGCCGGTCTCGGTCGTTAAGTGCAGGCGGTCGACCACTGCGCTGTCCATGGTGGGATGTTATGCCTGAAATTTCATACTCTCGGCACACTCTTGACACAGTGGATCTGGGAATGTTGAATTCCCTAACGATTTCCGAAATGGCATGACCCATGCGTCTAGCTCCAACTAACATTCCGCGTTCAAAGTCTGTTAATTCCCGTCGTGCGGTCATCATCACGTCAAAACCTCTTCACATGAATAACTTGAACAGAAATGAAAGCTCTGCGAAAGCACTGCGCATTTATACCTGTTCTACGCGATGCTACTGCCATCTGAAAATTTGCATATTGCTATCCCATGACTTTTGTCACTTCAGTGTATATATATAATATGTTTAGAATGTTTCGTGTTTGTAGAAAACACTATTGCAAAAGATTTCAGCGCATTATTTTTTCATTTTTTTTTTCAATTTTAAAATATAAATTCAGGTTCATAAAATTACTATTATATAAATAATAGTTCAAAATGTTTTGTATTTTTTAAGGCAAAAAAATCAAATCGTAAAATCATCAAGCATATCAACGAAAAAAGCAATTTTTTTTTCATAAGTATTCTGATTAATTCATAAGTATCAGAGAAAAAAAATTTCATAGCAAATTTTTAATTTTTTGTTCTGGAAAATATAAACATCGAATTTATTGCTTTTGAAAATCATCTTAAGATTAAGATTTTTTTTTAACATTACATGGCATTTAATTAATTTGTCAGTAAATTTATTTTGATGGCATATTACACATTTAAATATAATTATTACATAACATATTTATTAAAACTGTTTTAAATTATCCACATATCTAATTAAAAAAATTAGATAGTTAAAAGCAAACAATTTTAATTTTATATTTTTCTCGTTTATATATATATAAATGAGGTGCGACAGATCTGCTTCCCCATGATGCTCTCTGGTAGAGTCCTAGGCGGCTAAAAGATCTATTACTATCGGCATGCAGCAACGCTCCAAGTGATCCCCTTTGTAGGATTTCGTGTAGGTCTTACAATGGAATGCCGGCGGCCTGAGCCAAAGATGAGATTCAACATTCCCTTGTAAACTACGATGTTCAGATTTTGTGATGGGCTATGACTGTTTGGCGAGCCATCTGCACCACAATGGCATTTTTGATAGCCCAAATGACCTGCTCTGTGGGAAAGACGAGATCATGGATAAACACCATATAGTGATGCTCGGTCTTGAGTGGGGGACTCCGAGGTGAAAAGATATTGGAGCTCTAGAATTTTGCTGGCGAGACATTGCCTTTTTTCTCTTATGTTTTTTTTTCTTGTGTGTGTTTTACATTGTTTTGATCTCGTAAGAGTTTGTCATTTTCTCTTGCCATTGTAAATTTTAAAAAAATTATTATAAAACCAAAATTTAATTGCAATTATAAAACATTCAACAAATAAATTATAGTTAATTACATTTGATTTATTTTATGGGTAGATAAAAATAAGATAGTGTGTCAGATTACAAAAGGCATTGTCTCCCTCAAATGGGCAGTGGGGATGTTTCTTAGTTCGAAATTCATGCCGGAAACCAGGTAGTATATGAGTGTTTGTATTGATAAGTTCAAACCCTTTAGCTATGCTTTCGGGCCCTAGATGGTTATGGAAGTGTTGTACTAGTTTTAATTTCACTCTCTAGAGTTTCCAGACACATTATTTAAATTTTAGATCTTGCTGACAAATTCATCTTCTTTCTTTTGTTTCCTCCGCACCTCATCCCTACTTTGAGACCTCTAGTTCACTACAAATTAAAAATACGAGAATGGAACATCGATATGTATACCACGAACAGCCCACTGACACGTGTTGAAGAGAGAGCAGAGCGTTCAAGATGGCATTTAATGGTAGCTGACATGCTTTTGGTCTTCGTATGTGAGAAAACTCGGAAGACTTCCAACAGGCTATCAAATGACTATCTAAGCAAGATGCTTAACACACATTATCATGATCCCCATCGAGACCTTCGTTTCGGAAAGCAAGGACCAGAGTACCACCACCAAATAATTCGAACTTCAACCCTTCAAGACCAATTCATCTCGCGAATGTTTTCCTTGTCAAGAAATTCATCGATGATTAGCCTACATATGATGATGATTAGCCTACATATGATGATTTTGACCCTTATGGGGACGTTCCTAATAATCTATTAAAATTATATTAAGATCAATCACCTCACAGCTTCTGATAAAGAAATAGAAGTCTGTATCCCCATGCAATATAATGCTTGAATAGATCATCAAGCCTTTTCTGTCATAAGGGTATCCTTTTTCGGATGCTCTCCAGATAAACTTACGTCGAGAATAAGTGGTTAGACTTGAATGGAACTCATCACTGAATAGAGCAGTCTCCCATTGACCTCTGGTCTTAAATGGATGTTATCTGCACCAGGCTAAACACACTCTCCTGTGCACAGAAATGGGCCAAACCAAACCGTAGGTTTTCTTGCACGCAGTCATGTAACTTTCTCATGCAACTTTCTGGAAAGTTACCCTTGAAACTCGGGTCCCTGTGACCGCTTAATGGTTACAATACACCTGAGAAGCGGTTACCACTTTTGTTATAAACCATTAATAGGCATATATAGATCTACTTTAGCTTTTGCGATTTATGCAGTTTCTAAATTAATCCTCTACCTTTAAATTGTTTCTTAAATTAAATACAACTCTAAATATGACATTAAATCCATTGTAATCCGCAAAGGAGTACTGTCCTATTAAAATATTTCCATGATTCGACACTTCATTACATTACCGAAGCGTTGATGGTTACTTAGTTTAATGTTTCGATTTTAAACTTCATCAAATGGACCAAACAATGCAAAAAATTAACAAGTTCATAATTCATTCAAAATTCAAAGAAATCATAAATCAAAATGCAGAAATCTCTAAAAGCACTATCCACTCAAATGTATAAGCTTACGCGATTAAAAATAGAGATTTAATTGAAAGCATTACTTTCAACTTTCATACAGAACTTTCCTTGAAAATCAAGAAAAAATGTGATTTTTGAACCCAATATACATTTGCTTTTAATATATAATATATTTGTTTGAATTTAAATATTAAATAATTGCTATTTCCGAAGAAATATCAATATATTACTGAAAAAAAATTAAAACTCGAATTCATTTTAATAAAACTTCGGAAACCATCTTTGCTTTATATAAATTTTAGTTGTATATTCAAATGATAATTTATGGTTATAATGATACAAATTTTCCTATATCGAATATCAAAATAAAATAATATTCGAATATAAAAGTACTGGTATTTTGAAAATAAAACATTTATTATTCAGATAATACATTAAAGTGATTTTTGAATTCTAACAATGAAATAGTTAGAAAACGTTTTCATTAATTTAAAAAGTTTTCAATTTATCCAAAGCTTCATTTATGCATTTTTAATGCATCAAAATGAATGAATTATTTGGATTTGAAATATATAAATTTACTTATATATTTAACAAGAACATATTAATATTTCTTCAATAAAGTTTAAAAAAATATTTATATTTATATCCCAAAATAATAACTTACTTTGTAATAGGCATATACAGAATTTACAATTTATCTTTTAAATATCTTTCTTATTTGGATCAAAAAGAAATTTTTATATTGAATAAAATTTTATTATAACTTTTTTACAATAAGATTTGTGAATTTTAAATTAATTCGAGAATTTTTACGCCAAGTTCAATATGATATATTAATCAAATTTCTTTGAAGTTTTATTCCGCATTGTAAATTTTAAAATAGAAAACATCCCATGTTAGACTTTAAAGGGAGCGTGTCGTTATTAATTTCGCTTGTTGTATTAAAGCTTCACTGAGAAAGATGAAAGTGAAGAGTTTTGCTCTTAAATGAGATAATGTTAAAAGTCAAATCATCTTAAAATCTTCATGTATGACGAATTCTCACCAGGAGGCAAATATGCTGGGTTGTTGTAATTTAGATTTGCAACTGCTGTTACGAAATCAGAGCTAGACTCATCTTGAAATGTGACTGCATAATATGAATGCTGAAATTAGCATAATTTCTTAAAGATATGTTTATATTACGACTGAAATATAGCATTTGCTCTAAGGGGGTGAAAGTCAAAGGTGTATTCTACAAATTGGCGAAAGTTTGTTATGCAACAGAATCAACAGATCAAAATCAAAGTTAGATATAAATTGTAATATGATTTAAGAGTAGCAAAAGAAAGGAATATTTAAAATATGTAACTTATCTTTTTTTTTTTTCTTGTCCCACTTGATAGACAGCAAGATATATATCAAGTCCAAGAACACTTGCGGTCTCATGGAAGGAGGGAAGGGGAGTGAATGTGATAAAAATTCACTGAATCAATTTTTTATATTGTTGTTGTTGTTCTAATACAGCTGGCAATACAGAGACAGTTAATCTTTATGCCGTAAGCAAGGGCTGCTCCGCTATTACTCATTTAGTACTACCCAGGGGCACAAGTAGCTTTTAAGATATGCTACGGACGCGAGTAACACTATCCCCACAACACTCAACGATCCTATTAGATCGGCACCTTCACTTTAAAGTGGATTCCGAACTACTACAAACATTCATGGCACCGTTGGGACTCGAACCCGAAACCTGTGGTACCGAGCGCCAGAGCGCTAGCCACTCGGTCATTCAGGCCCACTAAATCAAAATGCAGAAATCTCTAAAAGCACTATCCACTCAAATGTATACGCTTACGTGATTAAAAATAGAGATTTAATTGAAAGCATTACTTTTAACTTTCATACAGAACTTTCCTTGAAAATCAAGAGAAAATGTGATTTTTGAACCCAATATACATTTGTTTTTAATATATAATATATTTGGATATTAAATATTAAAAAATTGTTATGCCTGAATGAAATATCACGATATTATTGAAAATAATTAAAACTCGAAATCATTTTAATAAAAGTCGAGAAACCGTCTTTGCTTTATATAAATTTTAGTTGTATATTCAAATGATAATTTATGGTTATAATGATACAAATTTTCCTAGATCGAATAACAAATAAAATAATATTCGAATATAAAAGTACTGGTATTTTGAAAATAAAACATTTATTATTCATATAATACATTCAATGGAATTTTGAATTCTAACAATGAAATAGTTAGAAAACGTTTTTATTAATTTAAAAAGTTTTCAATTTATCTCAAGTTTCATTTATGCATTTTTAATGTATAGAAATGAATGAATTATTTGGATTTGAAATATATAAATTTATTAATATATTTAATAAAAAACTCTTATTTCTTCAATAAAGTTAAAGAACATTTGTAAATTTCGATTGCAAAATAATTCATTACTTTGTAATAGCAATATACAGAATTTACAATTTATTTTCTACCGAACTTTTTTATTTGAACAAAAAGAGGCTGTTATATTGAATAAAAATTTTTATAATTTTTTACAATAAGATTTCAACATTTTAAATTGGTTCACAAATTTTTACTTTGATATATTAATCAAATTTCTTTGAAGTTTTATTCTCTATTGTATATTTTAAAATAGAAAACATTCCATCTTAGACTTTAAAGGGAGCGTGTCGTTATTAATTTCGCTTGTCGTATTAAAGCTTCACTGAGAAAGATGAAAGTGAAGAGGTTTGTTCTTAAATGAGATAATGTTAAAAGTCAACTCATCTTAAAATCTTCATGTATGACGAATTCTCACCAGGAGGCAAATATGCTGGGTTGTTGCAATTTAGATTTGCAGCAGATGTTACGAAATCAGAGCTAAACTCATCTTGAAATGTGACTGAATAACTTGACTGCTGAAATTAGCATAATTTCTTAAAGATATGTTTCTATTACGACTGAAATATAACATTTGCTCTAAGGGGGTGAAAGTCAAAGGTGCATTCTACAAATTGGTGAAAGTGTGTTGTGCAACAGAATCAACAGATCAATTCTAAGCCAAGTTATAAATGTAAATTGTTGTATAATTTAAGAATAGCAAAAGAAAAGAGCATTTAACGTATATAAATTTTTTTTTTCTTATCCCATTTGGTAGACAACAACATCTATAATATATCCAACAACGCGTGTGGTCACTTGGAAGAAGGGAAAAGATGGGGCAGGCTTCTGTTGTGATGAAGCACGTGTAGGTATAAGTCTACCTTGGCTCCGTGACGCTGAAGATGGAGGACAGTGCCTTCCGGGAGGACTTTTAGGCGGAATTTACCCACATGGGAGAAAACTCGGTATACTCCTTAATTTAAAAAAATGTTTAAAGCAGCAAAAACTTATAAAAGAAGTAAGTTTGGATTCGGAATTCGATTGTAAGTGAGATCGGAAACTTCATGCCATCGCGAAGGTATGATCGCAATGTTTTGCTTTGCTAATGGATGAAATCATTGTAAATATTCATGGCTGGAGTTGGCTAGTGTTAAGTCAAACTGCAATAAGGCTTGAATAAATGCTTTGTTAAATTTTGATGTTTATGTTGAAGTTTTCTTATTGATATTTGGGGGCCTGAATAGCCGATTGTCTACAGCTCTGGTGCTCAATGCCACAGGATTTGGGTTTGAATCCCGGCTGTGCGATGGATGTTTGTAGTGGTCCGAAATCCACTTTAAGCCGTAGGTTCAGGTCACATTGGACTGTAGAGTGTCACGTAGTCCAGTCAGACTTCTCCCCATTACCAATCCCTAAACTGTATAAGGACAACTCAACTCGAGGCACAGTGATGTGGTGTGGTGTAAATAGTAATAGCATTTGGCGTTGTCGATATGATGGATATCAGATAGTGGAAAGGTGAAATTCAGGATTGGTAGATACTTTAAGTACAGGCTATATTTCATGTTTTATTTGGCATTGTAATATAAAAGTGTTGAAATATTAGCAAGAGTTAAATTGGTTTAGTAGTTCAGTTAGTTAGTTTTAATAGAATTCAGTCCTTTAAATCTAGTTCCACTACAGTGACCAATGAAGAAATAGTTCCGGGTTGTAATTCTTTCAGTTTTTGAGTCTGCAAAACTTTTATCCTTGACGGGATGAAATCAGTTTTACTTTGTGACCTTTTAATAACTAGTTAAGAGTTTGGTGTTAAATAAAATATTGGGTTTTTTCTCATCAGATATATTTAGCTTATAACAACAGAAGAAAGAACGATGGCTACATGGATATTACAGCCGAAAATCGACTAGAGAAGACTTATGATTACACGAAGCAGTTACTGCTGAAACGTACGTTTTAAGCTTAGTGTCGATAACTGTATAATCGGGTTCACTTAACATCTAAAAAATCTCAGTGGCATACTGTAAAGAGCTTGCGTTTGAATTAAGGACATATTTGGAGGAATATCTGGTTGTGTTGGAGTGAATGATTTTGATTCATTAAAGATCATGATGGTTATCGACCAACTCAAGATGAGAGTGCCTAATTACTTACGGGTACATTTTATTGACAGCTGGACAAAATTTATTTCAGCATCAAACGTAAATTGAATAATTTGGACGTTTGCGATAGTATCCATGAAAACGGGAAAAAAATTATACACCCCATAGCGAAGTCAAATTGTAGATTTAAGAAGTTCGAAAGAAAACCAATAATCAGCCCATTCTGAACCTCCAACACACAGTGAAAGTGGGTGTTAAAAGTTCTTGTATTAGAGTAAGAAATGGTTACGATCTTTGAGATGTTACGAGTGTGGATCAACGTGACATTTGCGTTCCCGTTGCCCTTAAGTGACAGAAAGGCCAATAACATCAACAACCAACTATTTCATTCAGTTTTGGTGATGCTTGGTTGAAGATGTATCGACCAGAGAAATACATGTGAACAAATTGCGTAAGTTGCATTAATGTACGATCAAGGTTAGGAATTGGGTATAGTCATGTGCATCTTCAAATAATTTTCCACACAAGTATTATTTATTTTCCAAATTCATCAGTGATTATGTAAACTGCCTCGTCTACTTATGTAAAAGATGTACAAAGTACATCTTTACCTGTACCTTTGTATGGATGTGCTTATTCATGGGAAGGGGGCGGGCGTGTACGATTCTGGTGTTTGGTGAAAGGTACGTTAAAATGTGATTCCGTTAAAATAGCTTTTGTTACTGGTCAACTGAAAAAAAAATTTTAGAACAGCGAAAAAGAGAAAAAAAAGTTTAGTTTGCAAAAAGTAGAGGGATCGTCTGGGGATTGTTCAAGGAAGAGAGAAATCGAAGTTCCATATGATCGCGAAGTCATGCTTAGCCAACAATTTTGCTAAGGTTTTAATTCATCAAAAATATCCATCGCTGGTATTTGGCTATTATGGGTTCATATTGCTATTAAGCATTAATAAACGTACTGTTTGAATTTATGTTGAAGTTGCTCAAGCCAAATCTTGATATTTAAAAATGCATTTTAAATAAAAATGTGTTGATTAAAATAAGAAAAATTACATGCGCTAATTTTTTTTTTCTTCTGTAGCTCGATCAAGAAAGATACGTTAAGAATTTTTATAAGAAATAGGGGCAGTGGGGTTATGTCGAAATGTGTTGAAGTTTCCTTACTGACATTAACTGACATTCTAATATAATTGTGTTGAAATATTAGCAAGAGATAAGTTGGCTTAAATAGTTTAGTCAGTTTTAGTACAACTCAGTCCTCTAAATTCAGTTCCACTCTAGTGACCAATGAAAAAATAGTCTAGGGGGACAATTCTGTCAATTTTCAACAAATGTTGCAAAACTTTTATCCAAGAACGGATGACATCATTTTTAGAATTTTATCAATTCAAGGTTAACGTTTCATCTAACATTTTCTTTTTAATCCTGGAAGATTAAAAAGAAATGTTAATAAAATGTTTAATAAAATTTCTCATATTTTATACGCGTTACGTTGGATTGGTTAAATATTTGATAAAATCTCAGTTAACTAAAAAAATAAGCATTTTTAATCTACAAGACAATATATATTTGGTTAAGAACATAGATCAGATCAACTGGAGCAATCGCAAATCAAGACCAAAAATCTGCAAGCAAGCCAAAGCCCAAGAAGAAGACTGAATGCGCCAGCTCACACTGCATTGATTCTTTCTGACTTTTTCACAAAAAATTAAACCCATATCGTTCCACAACCACCGTATTAACACCGAGCGACTTCTGGCTATTCCTTAAACTCCAAAGACCACTCCGGGGACACTGTTTTGAGTCGATCAGATCAGCTGGAGCAATCGAGCATCAAGACAAAAATTCTGCCATCCAACCAAAGCCCAAGATACTTTTCCCCAAATCCAAACAGGAATTCTGGAAATTCCAAGTATGGCAAAGAAAGAAAATTTTATAAGGAATAGGAAAAAGTGTAAAAATCAAGGTTAATTTTGCATGTAGCTAATGTTTTTAATCCTGATTTAACTATTGTTTAGTAAATTTTCTCATATTTTCATACGCGATCTGTTGGATTGGTTAAATGTTTGATAGCATCTCAGTTAACTCAAAAATAAGCCTCTTTAATCTACAAAGTAATATATATTTGTTTACGAACATAGATTAGATCATCTAGAGCAATCGATCATAAAGACCAAAAATCTGCAAGCTAGCAAGCTCACACAAAGCATTGCCAGCTCACACTGCATTCATTCTTTACGACTTTTTCGCCAAAAATGTAACCCATATCGTTCCACAACACACCGTATTTACAACGTGCGACTTCTGGCTATTCCCTAAACTCAAGAGACCACACCGTTTTGTGCTGATAGAAGAAATTCAACGTAATTCGCCGCTTGATTTGACGGTCATCCCTGCCTATGACTTTTTAGCAGGCATTAGAGATTGGAAAAAAAGTTGGAAGAAATGCATTGTGTCCGAAGGCTATTTCTTTGAAGGAGATTAAATAAATTTGGAAAAATAAATAAAAAAGTTAAAAAAAAAAAAAATTGGTCTTACTTTTTGGGCGCAGTGGTATATTTGTTTAAGGACATAGATCAGATCAACTGGAGCAATCTCGTATCAAGACCAAAAATCTGCAATCCAGCCAAAGCCCAAGAAGTCTTTACCCCAAATCCAAATAGGAATTTCGGAAATTGCAAGTACGGCAAAGAGAGAAAGTTGCGCAGGAATCTGTTCGCAAAAGTACCAGAATGAAAAACACCGCGGCCCAGTTTACACGCGTGGCGTGACGAAACACCCAGAAATTCTTTCCAAAGAATCGAAACTTGATCTCCGTTCGAGCGATGGCGTGGTGGCGAAGGATTGTTAAGAAGGAAAAAAATCATAAAATGCACAGAAAAAGAATTTAAAATGACGCCAGAAGATGCCGATTCTCGCGTAAAATACTGGATTTCGTGCACGATCTTGGCGTTTATGATACGGAAAGTGAGAGATAAAAACCCGCGAGAGAGTCAGGGGCTTTTTGAAAATTTCGGTTAGCGTTGAAGTACCGAATTTCCAACGAACATAATTCTCGTTTCGGCTTGCCTTTCAATGTTGAGTTCGGTTATGCAGTGTTTTCCGTCTCTGTAAGCAAACATCTCGTAAACCATGATTTTGTTTGATTTTTCTTATGCTTGAAGTAGATTTAACAGTACGAAAGAACTCTGTTGAAATTCTTATATATCTGCCATATTATCCTTAAATATTAAACGCAAAAGTTTATGAAATGTATAATAAAACATCAGTAGTTAAGCTTGATAAAAGAAATTAGATTATTTTTATCTATAATTGATTAAATTATTAATTGAATCTTTGTTTAAGAAATTTTGTCATCAAGGTTTCAGAACTCAATCTGAATATCTTAGATTAGGAAAAGCATCCATTCGCTTATTGACAGTTAAATGCTTTTTACACATTTTCCGAATGATCATGCTGAAAGTCTAAATTAATAAAACTATAAAAACAAAATATAAAACGTCATTTTAAAAATTTCATATTAAAAAAAATGCTAAATAATATTAAAATACTAAATTGATAATAATAATAATAAACAAATACGTTCACACAGATTATACAACTTACAAACTTAGTGAATTTTAATTAAAAAAATTGTTGCATTATTGTTGATTCCATAATTTTATTTATTTATCGACATTTTTCGTTAAATATATTTATTCGCTTTCCCGAAATATTATTATAAAGAAGTATTAGCAGATTCTTATTGTAATCTAACTAACTAATTAATTAACTCCCCGGCACTATAGTCCATAGCGGTTAAAGCCATCTGTCTACTGGCAGATTCCTGTAAATGACATGCGTTCTTTTTACGGGGTAGAATGGTCACCCTTACTATCAACAATCTACTGTTCTATTAGACTGGGACATACTTAAAAAGGATTTCGAATTTACATCCGAATAAATAAGATAAATTTTTTTCTTTAAATCAAGCCAGAAAGAGATGCTAAATTTTATAAGAAATATGAGGGAGTGTAAACTTTAAGGCTAATTTTGGATCTAAGTAATGTTTATTAACCCTGTTGTTACTGATGTTTAATAAACTTTCTTATATTTTTATACAACATCTGTTGGATTGGTTAAATATTTAATAAAATCTCAGTTAACTAAAAATTAAGCATTTTTAATCTGCAAAGTAAAATATATTTGCTTAAGAAAATAGAGCAGATCAAATAGGAACAATCGCGTATCAAGACCAAAAATCTGCAATCCAGTCAAAGCCCAAGAAGTCTTTTCCCCAAATCCAAATAGGAATTCCGGAAATTGCAAGTAAGCCAGACAGAGAAGGTTGCGCAGGAATCTCGTCGCAAAAGAACAAGAATGAAAAATGCCGCGGCCCTAGTTTACAGGCGTGGCGTGACGAAAAACCCAGAAATTTCTCCAAAGAATCGTAACTTGATCTCCGTTCGAGCGATGGCGTGGTGAGAAGAATAATTTTTAAGAAGAAGAAAAAAAAATAATAGTTTGCACAGAAAAAGAATTTAAAGTGACGCCAGAAGATGCCAGTTCTCGCGTAAAATACTGGATTTCGTGCACGATCTTGGTGTTTATGATACGGAAAGTGAAAGATAAAAACCCGAGATAGCGCCAGGGGCTTTTCTGAAATTTTGGTTAGCGTTGAAGTGCCGAGTTTCCAACGAACATAATTCTCGTTTCGGCTTGCCTTTCAATGCTGAGTTTGCTAAAGGCCCTAGCTATGCAGCATTTTCCGTTACTGTAAGCAAACGTCTCGTAAACCATGATTGTGTTTGATTTTTCTTAAGCTTGAAGTTTTTGGAGAACTTTTAGTTTACATAGAAGATTTAATAGTACGAATGAACCTCTGTTTAAATTCTTATATGTCTGGCTTATTATCCTTAAATAGTAAACGTAAAAGTTTATGAAACGCGCAATGAAACCTCAGTAAGTTTTGCTTGTTAAAAAAATTAGAATATTATTATGTAATTGATTAACCTATTAATTTAACCTTTGTCTAATAAATTTTGCCATCGTGTTTTCAGATCTTAATCTTGTTATCTCGGAGCTAGAAAAAACATTCATTCCATTATTTACAGTTAAATGTCTTTTTATATATTTTCCGAAAGATCATACTAAATGTTTTTATAGTTTTATTAATTTTAAACTAAGTATAAAACTTCATTTTAAAAGTTATAAAGTACTAGTCTTTAAAAGTCTAAAAGCATCAAGATCGCGCATCAAGATAAAAAATCTGCAATCCAGCCAAAGCCCAAAGAAGTCTTTACCCCAAATCCAAATATGAATTGCGAAAATTTCAAGAAAGGCAGAGAGAGGCACGCAGGAATCTCTTCGCAAAAGAACCAGAATGAAAAATGCCGCTGCCCAGTTTACAGGCGTGGCGTGACGAAGAACCCAGAAATTCTCTCCGAAGAATCGAAACTTGATCTCCGTTCGAGCGATGGCGTGGTGACGAAGGATTGTTGAGAAGAAGAAAAAAAAAAAAAAATGCGCTGAAAAAGAATTTAAAATGACGCCAGAAGATGCCGGTTCTCGCGTAAAATACTGGACTTCGTGCACGATCTCGGCGTTTATGATACGGAAAGTGAAAGATAAAAACCCGAGATAGCGCCAGGGGCTTTTCTGAAATTTCGGTTAGCGTTGAAGTGCCGAGTTTCCAGCGAACATAATTCTCGTTTCGGCTTGCTTTTCAATGCTGAGTTCGGTAAAGGCCTAGCTGTGCAGAATTTTCCGTCACTGTAAGCAAACATCTCGTAAACCATGATTGTGTTTGATTTTTCTTAAGCTTGAAGATCTTGGGGAAGTTTCAGCTTACATAGAAGGTTTAACAGTACGAATGAACTCTGCTTAAATTCTGATATGTCTGGCATATTATTCTTAAACATTTATGGAAAGCATGAAAAAACCTCAGTACTTAAGTTTGATAAAAACAATTATATTATTAATATCTATAATTGATTAAATTATTAATTTAATCTTTGTCTAACACATTTTGTCATCAGGTTTTCAGAACTCGATCTTGTTATCTTAGAGAGTACGAAAAAACATTCGTTCCATTATTGGCAGTTAAATTCTTTTTTTTTTACGCATTATCCGAATGATTATAGTAAGAGTCTAAATTAATAATGCCAGTACTAAAACTTATAAAACTTCGTTTTAAAAGTTTCAAATTAAAAAAAAAATTGCTAAATAAACTTAAAATAATGCAATAAATACCTTCATATCAAATAATAAAATTTATAAACTTATTAAAATGTTAATTAAATATTATAACATCATAGTTTGATCTATAATTTTATTTATTTATAGACTTTTATTATTAAATATACTTCATTTTCTTTAAATAATATTATAAACAAGTATTAGCAGATTCTTACTATAATCTAATTCCTCGACACTAAAGCAGATCATATTGCTATTAAGCATGAATAAATGCGTTGCTTGAATTTATTTTGAAGTTTTCTTAATAGATACAAATCCTAATATTTTGAAAAACATTTTTAAAATTAAAATGTGTGACTTAAAATAAGATAAAAATTACATCCGACTAAAGAAAATCAATTTTCTTCTTTAAATCAATCAAGAAAGAGACATGAAATATTTATAAGAAATAGGAACAAGAGTAAAATTAAAGACTAATGTTTGATCTAACTAATATTTCGTTTTTAATCATGATGCCAGTTGTTTAGTAAATTTCCTCATATTTTTATACGCGGCCCATTGGATTGGTTAAATATTTGATAAAATCTCATTGAAATATTAATTTATTTTTAATCTGCAGGGTAATATAAATTTGCTTAAGAAAATAGATCAGATCAACTGGAGCAATCGCGCATCAAGATCAAAAATCTGCAATCCAGCCAAAGCCCAAAGAAGTCTGTGCCCCAAATCCAAATAGGAATTGCGGAAATTGCAAGAAAGGCAAAGAGAGAAGGCACGCAGTTTACAGGCGTGGCGTGACGAAGAGCCCAGAAATTCTCACCAAAGAATCGAAACTTGATCTCCGTTCGAGCGATGGCGTGGTGACGAAGGATTGTTAAGGAGAAGAAAAAAAATAAAATGCGCTGAAAAAGAATTTAAAATGAAGCCAGAAGATGCCGGTTCTCGCGTAAAATACTGGATTTCGTGCACGATCTTGGCGTTTATGATACGGAAAGTGAAAGATAAAAACCCGCGATAGCGCCAGGGGCTTTTCGGAAATTTCGGTTAGCGTTGAAGTGTCGAGTTTTCAACGAACATAATTCTCGTTTCGGCTTGCCTCTCAATGGCGAGTTTGGTAAAGGCCTAGCTGTGCTGTATTTTCCGTCACTGTAAGCAGGCATCTCGTAAACCATGATTGTGTTGATTTTTCTTACGCTTGAAGTTCTTGGGGAACTTTTCAGCTTACATAGAAGATTTAACACTACGAATGAACGCTGTTTAAGTTCTTATATATCTGGCATATTATTCTTAAATATTTAACGTCAAAGTTTATGAAATGCATAATAAAACATTAGTAGTTAAGCTTGATAAAATAAATTATGTTATTATTATCTAATATTGATCACGTTATTAATTTAATCTCTGTCTAGTAAACTCCCGTCAGGTTTTCAGAATTCAATATTGCTATATTAGAGTACTATAAACATTCATTTCATTATTGGAAGTTAAATGCTTGGATATTTTCGGAAAGATCATACTAAAAGTCTAAATAAGTAAAATTATTATAAAAACTTGTAAAACTTCATTTTTAAAAGTTTCACATTATAAAAAGACTAAAGTAATACGATAAATACGTTTACACCGAATAATAAAATTTATAAACTTATTCAATTGTAAATAAAAAAAATTTACATTATTGTTTGATCATAATTTTATTTAGTTATTGTTTTATTATTAAATATACTTCATCGTTTCCTTAAATAAAATTTATAAAGAAGTATTAGTAGCTTCTACAGTAATCTAACTAACTTCCCCGCACTACAGCCCATTGTCAGCCAATTCCGTCTGCCTACTGGCGGAATCCGAGACATGAGATGTTTTCTTCTTACGGGTAGAATGATCAGTGTTACGCCTAACACTGTACAGTTAAATTTGACTGGTACCTATGGCTAAAGGGGATTTCGAACCACTTCAATCATCCATGGTACCACTGGGACTCGAATCTGAAACTTGTGGCATCGCGCGCCAGAGCACTTCTTACTTAAATAAGTTTAGTTAATTATATTTATGTATAAAGAAATTTACCTTGCTAACTTATATTAGCTATTGTGGATCTAGCTAATATTTTTAATCCTGATGATACTGCTGTTTAATGAATTTTCTCATATTTTTATACGCGATCTGTTGGATTGTTTAAATATTTGATAAAATCTCAGTTAACTTGAAAATAATTTTTATTCTTCAAGGTAATATATATTTGCTTAAGAACATAGATCAGATCAACTGGAGCAATCGTGAATCAGGACTGAAAATCTGCAATCCAGCCAAAGCCCGAGAAGACTTTCGCCAAATCCAAATAGGAATTCCGGAAATTGCACGTAAGGCAAAGAAAGAAGGTTGCGCAAGAATCTCTCCGCAAAAGAACCAGAATGAAAAATACCGGGGACCAGTTTACAGATGTGGCGTGACGAAGAGCCCAAAAGTTATCTCCAAAGAATCGAAACTTCATCTCCGTTCGAGAGATGGCGTGGTGACGAAGGATTGTTAAGAAGAAAGAAAAAAAAAAATCCTAAAATGGCGCAGAAAAAGAATTTAAAATGATGCCAGAAGATACCAGTTCTCGCGTAAAATACTGGATTTCGTGCACGATCTCGGCGTTTATGATACGGAAAGTGAAAGATAAAAACCCGCGAGAGCACCAGGGGCTTTTCGGAAATTTTGGTTAGCGTTGAAGTGCCGAGTTTCCGAAGAACATAATTCTCGTTTCGGCTTGCCTTTCGATGGCGAATTTGGTAAAGGGCTAGCTGTGCAGTATTTTCCGTCACTGTAAGCAAACATCTCGTAAACCATGTTTGTGTTTGATTTTACTGAAGCTTCAAATTCTTGGGGAAGTTTTAGTTTACGCAGAAGATTTAACAGTACGAATAAACCTCTATTTAAATTATTATATATCGGGCATAATATCCTTAAATATTAATCATAAACGTTTTATGAAACACAAAATAAAGCCTCAGTAGTTAAGATGGATAAATAAATTACATTATTATTATATAAATAATTGATTAAGTTATTAATTCAGTCTTTGTCTAATACATTTTTCCATCAGGTTTTCAGAACTCGATCTTGTTATCTTAGAGTACGAAAAGCAATTATTCCATTATTGGCAGTTAAATGCGTTTTACACACTTCTCGAATTGTCATACTAAAAGTTTAAATTTATAAAATTATAAAAATGAAATATAAAAATTTATTTTAAGAGTTTCATATCAAAACAAAATGCTAAATAATTAATAAAATAGTACTACATTGCTAAATAATAATAAGCAAATGCATTCACACCGAATATAAAACTTAGAAACTTTTTGAATTTTAATTAAAAAATTGTTACATTTTTGTTGGATCCATAATTTTATTTATTTTTTGACATGTATCATTAAATATATTTCTTCGTTTTCCTTAAATATTATTGTAAAGAAATGTTAGCAGATACTCATTGTAATCTAACTAATTACTTAATTAACTCTACGTCATTACAGCTCATAGTGGGCGAAAGCCATTTTCCTACTGGCAGATTCCAGAGACATGACATGAGTTCCCTTTACGGGGTAGAATTGTCAGCCTTACGCCCAACACTCTACCGTTACATTAGACTGGGACCTACGGTTTAATGTGGATTCCGAATTTACATCCGGATAAATAATATAAATTTTATTTATTTAAGTCAAGCAAGAAAGAGATGTTAAATTTTATAAGAAATATGGGGAAGTGTAAAATTCAAGGTTAATTTTGGATCTAGCTAATGCTTTTAATCCTGATGTTACTGGTGTTTAATAAACTTTCCCATATTTTTATACCTGATTCGTTGGATTGGTTAGATATTTGATAAAATCTCTAGTTAACTAAAAAATAATTATTTTCAATCTACAAGGTAATATATATTAGCTCAAGAACATAGATCGAATCAACTGGAGCAGTCGCGCATCAAGACCAGAAATCTGCAAGCACGCCAAAGCCCAGGAAAACTACATTGCCAGCTCACACTGCATTGATTCTTCGTGACCTTTTCGCCAAAAGGGAAACCCATATCGTTCCACAGCCACCGTATTTACACCGTGCGTCTTCTGGCTATTCCCTATACTCAAAAGACAACTCCGGGGACACCGTTTGGTGTCGACCGAAGAGATTCAACGTGAATCTCCGAAACTTTGAAGGCCATCCCTGACGATGACTTTTTAGCAGGCATTTAAGATTGGAAAAAAAGTTGGCAGAAGTGGATTGTGTTCGGAGGCGATTACTTTGAAAGCGATGTAATAAATTAGGAAGAATAAATAATCCCGTTTTTGAAAAAAAAAAAATGGTCATAAATTTTAAGCACTGTCGTAGATAAGATTAACTGGAGCCATCGAGCATCAAGACCAAAGATCTGCAATCCAGATAAAGCCCAAGAAGTCTTTTCAACAAATCCGAATAGGAATTTCGGAAATTGCAAGTAAGGCAAAGAGAGAAGGCACGCAGAAATCTCTTCGCAAAAGAACCAGAATGAAAAATACCGCGGCCCAGTTTACAGGCGTGGCGTGACGAAGAACCCAGAAATTCTCTCCAAAGAATCGAAACTTGATCTCCGTTCGAGCGATGGCGTGGTGACGAAGGATTGTGGAGAAGAAGAAAAAATAATATAATGCACAGAAAAAGAATTTAAAATGACGCCAGAAGATGCCGGTTCCCGCGTAAAATACTGGATTTCGTGCACGATCTGGGCGTTTATGATACGGAAAGTGAAAGATAAAAACCCGCGAGAGCGCCAGGGGCTTTTCGGAAATTTCGGTTAGCGTTGAAGTGCCGAGTTTCCAACGAACGTAATTCTCGTTTCGGCTTGCCTTTCAATGTCGAGTTTGGTAAAGGCCTAGCTATGCAGTTTTTTCCGTCACTGTAAGCAAACATCTCGTAAATCCATGATTGTGTTTGATATTTCTTACGCTTGAAGTTGGAACATTCAGCTTACATAGAAGATTTAACAGTAAGAATGAACTCTGTTTAAATTATTAAATATTAAACGTAAAAGTTTAGAAAACATCAGTAGTTAAGTTTGATGAAAGAGCTTAGATAATTATTATCTATAACTGATTAAATTATTAATTTAATTTTTGTCTAATAAATTTTCTCATCAGGTTTCCAGAACTCAATCTTGTTATCTCGGAGTAAGAAAAAATATTCATTCCATTATTGACAGTTAAATGTTTTTTTACATGTCTGTGCAGCACTTGCCTTAAGGCATCCGAGACCAAGCTGTCTAAGTGTTTGACAGCTGGATTAGACCAAACAATGTTTTTTTACATATTTTCCGAAAGAGTCTAAATTATTAATACCAGTACCAAAACTTAGAGAACTTCATTTTAAAAGTTTCAAATTAAAAAAAAAATTGCTCAATAAAGCTAAAATTATACGATAAATACCTTCACATCAAATAATAAAAATTATAAACTTATTAAATATTAATTAAAATATTAACATTGTAGTTTGATCCATAATTATATTTATTTATTGACTTTTATAATTCAATATATTTCTTCGTTTTTTTTAAATATTATAAACAAGTATTAGTAGATTCTTAATGTAATCTAACTAACTCAACAGCAGTTCATATTGTTATTAAGCATGAATAAATGTTGCTTGAAATTATATTGAAGTTTCCTTACTAGAGCCAAATCCTGTTATTTTGAAAAATATTTTTAAATAACAATGCGTGACTTGAAATAAGATAAAAATCACATCCGACTAAATAATGTAAATTTTCTTCTTTAAATCAATCAAGAAAGAGACATGAAATTTTTTTAAAAATATGTGGAAGTGTAAAATTCAAGGTAAATGTTTGATCTAACTAATATTTTGTTTTTAATCCTGTTGTTACAGCTGTTTAATAAACTTTCTCATATCTTTTTATACCATCTGTTGGATTGGTTAAATATTTGACAAAATGTAATTTGACTTAAAAATAATTTTTAATCTGCAATGTAATATATAGTTGCTTAACAGCATATATCATATCAGCTGGAGAAATCGCGCATCAAGACCAAAAATCTGCAAGCAAGCCAAAGCCCAAGAAGACATCACTGCCAGCTAACACTGCATTGATTCTTCGTGATGTTTTCGCCAAAAATTAAAACCCATATCGTTCCACAACCACCGTATTCACACCGGGCAACTTCTGGCTATTCCCTAAACTCAAAAGAGTACTCCGGGAACACCGTTTTGTGTCGATTGAAGAGATTCAACGTGAATCGCCTCTCGCTTTGAAGGTCATCCTTGCTGATGACTTTTTAGCAGGCATTTAAAATTGGGAAAAAAGTTGGCAGCAGTGCATTGTGTCCGAAGGTGATTACTTTAAAGGAGATTAAATAAATTTGGAAGAATAAATAAAAAAGTTTTAAAAAAATAATTGGTCTTACTTTTTGGGCGCAGTAGTATATTTGCTTAAGGACATAGATCAGATCAACTGGAGCAATCGCGCATCAAGACCAAAAATCTGCAATCCAGCCAAAGCCCAAGAAGTCGTTATCCCAAATCCAAATAGGAATTCCGGAAATTGCAAGTAAGGCAAAGAGAGAAAGTTGCGCAAGAATCTGTTCGCAAAAGAACCCAGAATGAAAAAATACCTCGGCTCGGTTTACAGGCGTGGCGTGACGAAGAACCCGGAAATTCTCTCCAAAGAATCGAAACTTGATCTCCGTTCGGGCGATGGCGGGGTGACGAAGGATTGTTAGGAAGAAGAAGAAAAAAAAATCCTAAAATGGCGCAGAAAAAGAATTTAAAATGATGCCAGAAGATGCCGGTTCCCGCGTAAAATACTGGATTTCGTGCACGATCTTGGCGTTTATGATACGGAAAGTGAAAGATAAAAACCCGCGAGAGAGTCAGGGGCTTTTTGAAAATTTCGGTTAGCGTTGAAGTACCGAATTTCCAACGAACATAATTCTCGTTTCGGCTTGCCTTTCAATGGCGAGTTTGGTAAAGGCCTAGCTAGGAGTATTTTCCGTCACTGTACGCAAAGATCTCGTAAACCATGATTGTGCTTGATATTTCTTACGCTTGAAGATAACGCTTGAAGTAGATTTAACAGTAAGATTGAATTCTGTTTAAAATATTATATATCTGACCTATTATCCTTAAATATTATACGTAAAAGTTTCCTGGAATGCATAATAAAAACATCAGTAATTAAGTTTGAAAAAAATAATTAGATTATTATTATCTATAATTGATTTAATTAATTATTTAATCTTTGTCTAATAAATTTTGTCATTAAGTTTTCAGAATTTGATCTTGTTATCATAGAGTACGTAAAGCATTCATTCCATTATTGGCAGTTAAATGTCTTTTACGCATTTTCCAAATGATCATACTAGAAATTTAAATTAATAAAACTATAAAAACAAAAAATAGAAAAGTTCATTTAAAAAAAAATTTTTATTAATAAAATTTGCTAAATACTACTGAAATAATACTAAATTTCTAAATAATAATAAATAATATTTAACAAAGACATTCACACCGAATATAAAACTTACAAACATATTGAATTATAATTAAAAAATTGTTACATTATTGTTGGATTCATAATTTTATTTAGTTATTGACATTTATCATTAAATATATATTCGTTTCGCTTTTCTTAAATAATATTATAAAGAAGTATTAGCAGTTTATTACTGTAATCTAACTAACCAATTAATTTATTCCCCGGAATTACAGCCCATAGTGGGCGAAAGTTGCCTGCCTACTGGCAGATTCCGAGACATGAGATGCTTTCTTTTTACGGGGTAGAAAGGTCAGAATTACGTTCAACACTCTACAATTATATTAGACTGGTACCTACAATTTAAAGTAGATTCCAATTTACATCCGGATAAATGAGATAAATGTTATTTATTTAAATCAAGCAAGAAAGAGATGTTAAATTTTATAATAAATAAGGGGAAATGTAAAATTCAATTTTAATTCTGGATCTAGCTAATGTTTTTAATCCTGATGTTGCTACTGTTCTAAAAAACTTTCTCATATTTTTATACGCGATTCTTTGGATTGGTTAAATATTTGATGGCATCACAGTTATCTAAAAAATAAGCATTTTTAATCTACAAAGTAATATATATTTGCTTAAGAGCATAGGTCAGACCTGATGGAGCATTCGTCCATTAAGACCAAAAATCTGCAATCCAGCCAAAGCCCAAGAAGTCTTTACCCCAAATCCAAATAGGAATTTCGGAAATTTCAAGTAAGGCAAAGAGAGAAGGTTGCGCAGGAATCTCTTCGCAAAAGAACTCAGAATGAAAAATAGCTCGGCCCAGTTTACAGGCGTGGCGTGACGACGAACCCAGAAATTCTCTCCAAAGAATCGAAACTTGATCTCCGTTCGAGCGATGGCGTGGTGACGAAGGATTGTTGAGAAGAAGAAAAAATAATAATAAAATGCACAAAAAAGAATTTAAAATGATGCCAGAAGATGCCGGTTTTCGCGGCAAATACTGGATTTCGTGCACGATCTCGGCGTTTATGATACGGAAAGTGAAAAATAAAAACCCGTGAGAGCGCCAGGAAAGGAAATTTTGGTTTGCGTTGAAGTGCCGAGTTTCCAACGAACATAATTTTAGTTTCGGCTTGTCTCTCAATGGCGAGTTTGGTAAAGGCCTAGCTGTACAGTATTTTCCGTCAGTGTAAGCAAACATCTCGTAAACCATGATTGTGTTTGATTTTTTTTACGTTTGAAGTTAACGCTTCATGTAGATTTCACAGTACGAATGAATTCTGTTTAAATTCTTATATATCCGGCATAATGTCCTTAAATATTAAACGTAAAAGTTTATGAAGTGCATAATAAAACATTAGTAGTTAAGATTGATGAAAGAAATTGCATTGTTATTATCTATTGTTGATTAAGTGAAGTTCTTGGGGAACTTTTAGCTAATATAGAAGATTTAAATGTACGAATGAATTCTGTTTAAATTCTTATATATCTGGCAGATTATCTTTAAATATAAAAAGTAAAAGTTTATGAAATGCATAATAAAACATCAGTAGTTAAGCTTGATAAAAGGTATTATTATTATCTATAATTGATTATATTATTAATTTAATCTTTGTCTAATAAATTTTGAAAATAGGTTTTCAGAACTCAATCTTGGTATCGTAGAGTACGAAAAATATTCATTCCATTATTGACACTTAAATGTTAATATTATCCAGAAGATCATACTAAAACTATAAATTTATAAAAACTACACACACAATTACAATTAATAGACAACTGCAATTAATTACAACTACAGTTAATAAAAACTACACTTTAAAAAATTCACATTAAAAAAAATTGCTAAAATAATGCGATAAATTCATTTAAACCGAATAATAAAATTTATAAGCTTATTGAATTTTAATTAAGAATTATTTACGTCATTGTTTGATCCATAATTTTATTTATTTATTTGTATCTTTAAACATACTTCTTCGTTTTCCTTAAATAATATTATAAAAAAATATTAGTAGGTTCTTCTTGTGATCTAACTAGCTAACTTCCCGATACTACAGCGCATTGTGAGTGTTAGGCCGTCTGCATACTGACATATTCTGAGACATGCGATATTTTCTTTTTACGGAGTAGAATGGTCAGGCTTATGCCCAACCCTCTACAGTCATATTAGTCCGGAACCTACAGTTTAAAGTGGATTTCGAAATACTAGAAACATTCATGGAACTGCAGATATTCGAATCCAAAATCTGTGGCACAGAGCGCCAGAGTGCTTCTTATTGTAATAACTTGAATTAGTTATATTTATATTTAAATTACAGAAACTTGCTATATTAATTTAAATTATTGTAAATTGTGTGAAGCTATTTACGATATTTTCATTACATATTAACTTGTATTAAATATTTTTATGTGTGTTTTTAAATTTACTTTTAATATTATGTTTGTCTCGTATAACATAACATATATAATACATCGAATTAATCCATAACTCTCTTAAAAACTATCTCAAGATTTGTGCAAATAAACTCTCATACAAATAAATATTTTCTTTTGAATAGTTCCAGCATTGCTTTTCCTGTCCCTTTCTTTAAGTAAATCCATTAAGCTTCTGCAATACGCCACAAATCTTTCTATAACCGCATTCACTTATTTTCTGTACCATCAGTTGCAACTTAATCAGTGTCATTTTTACTCTTCATACTGCATGAGGGCGGTAAATGATTGTTGTCAACGTGGCTGCCTCTCGATAAAGAAGCCCCAAAACTTAATAAGACTTGGGGAAGAAACGGGCAGCACAAGTTTCTCGTTTGTCTTACTACACAATGAAGCAACCTGTAACAAGACCACATGAAATATTTCGGGGAATAGATTACGAGGCTTGTAACAGGATGTCATGGCAGCTGTTCCTGGCCGATTTTCTGCCGGAAGACACAGGAGGGAGTAATGGCCTTTATTGGGTGGATTAATTTTTGCACAAAATAAATGGTGGCATCGCCAGCCCTTCCTTAATGAGGTTTTGAGTAATATTGCTATAAAGAGGTGTCATTTCTGGCATGGTTTAAGTGGCATCTCAAAGCCTTTAGTTTGGCATGTATTCCTAGGTACTTTCATGTTCAACTTATGATGAATTGTTGATAAACCATTAATTATTTCTATAACACTAGTAAAAGAAACAGATAAGGATTCAGGTTAACTATTAATATAATATATAAGCTATTCCTCTCAATTTTTAAAAATACCCGTTTCTCGTAGAAACGTAAACAGGAACTTTGAAACCTTCAAAATAAACATTTTTAGCATAAATGAAAACATTGTTGAGAAAATTTTATGGTATTGATGATAAAAGAAGAAAGATTATAAATGTAAAAATGAAATGAAATCTATGTATTAGTGAAATTTATGAATTATTTTATCTTAAACTTTAGCCTTATTTAAAAACATTTTTAAAGAAATAGGCTTAAGTTTTATCTTTACAAGTTTAGATTTTGTCCGGAGTTTTACATATTTTTTTATAACTATAAAAATAAACAGTTCAATTTTTAAATCCCTTATTCACTTCATCAATTCCTTTGTAATTTAAAATGAAATCAATTTTTTTTTCATCTAAATAAACAAAAATATAATTATTATAATAAAATTTGTTTTCATAGATTCCAATAATATTTTCTTATGACTGGTGATGTTATATTATCTGAGAAATTACATTTTACTCAGACATAACTTTAAGACTGCTTAATAAATTTTTCCTTACTTTAAAATAGAGTTTGAATCCTGATTTTAAATCTTCATTTATATTTTTTCAAAACACATTGGAGTAACACTATCCCCGCAACGTTCTACGATCCTATTAGACCGGGACCTACGGTTTAAAATGGATTCCGAACCACAACAGATAGCTATGGCACAAACTGGGACTCGGATCCGAAAGTTGTGGTACCGAGCACCAGAGCGCTAGTCACTCGGTCTTCAGACTTCAAGTATATCGAAGTAAAATATAATATTTACCAAAGCCGGGCAAAAGTAGTACATGTTGCTAATTATCTATAAAAAATAAATTGTAAATTTATTTTTTAATCCATTATTTTATTTTAATAAGTTGTACATTTTAAAATCTCAAATTATCACACCAGTAAGTTTTGTTGTACTGAATTTTTAACTTTTTGAAATGTCTTGTTTAGCATCGTGATTTTAATTTGCTTAATACTGCTGTAGCATATTATTTGGCTATTTGTTTTAAAAACCTTTATTAAAAGGTTATTTAATTTCCATAATATGTGAAGCTTATTAACAGATCATTTGCCTTTGTTTTCAAAAGCATTAATCTACTAGCGATAATTAAAATTTCAATAATAAAAAAAAGAAATTCAATGATTTTGCAACAGTTAAAATAAATCTAAAATATGTATTAGTATTCCGATAAAATATGAAACTGCCTAATATTAGGAGGAATAAAATTAGATGCAATGAAACAACAATGCATAGAAATAAACTACAAAAATATGAAAAAAGTTTTTGATTGTTCAACGAAAATATAAACCAAAATTTCAATTTGAATAAAATAAATAAAATTTAATTTAATAATATTTCCTTTTTGAATTGAGGTTCTATTCATTGTGAAAATAAATGTAAAAATTAAGTTAAAAAATATAATTCTAAACTGATTTAAATTTTGAAAAATTCACAAATGGTATTTATTTTCTTAGGTTAAAATATGTAGGTATAATAGTTTTGATTTCATTTTAATATGCGTTGAAAATACCAAAACACATTATTACAACATTATACATTGTGAAAATTTTTCCTAATGAAATGCATGCTTTAATGTTTAAATAAGTGCAAAGCCTTTTCATTTCATTAGAAATTAAATGATAATTTGGGTAGTTTGGTAATTTATTTTTCTAAGATTTATTTGTTTTTTTTAAATTTAAAATTAAACTAAAAATAAAACGTAAATTTAAAATAAAAATATAATTTAATTAAATTTAAAGTACTTAAAAGAATTTAAAATTGTTTTTGCACTTAAAAAATCATAAAATAAAAAAATTCAAAAATTTATTAATTTTGTTTAAATTTTTGTTAATTTTTTTTTTTTTTTTTACGTTTTTGTTAAATTTATGTTATAAATGTTGGTTTTAATATTTTTTAATAAATTTTGTTGATTGCTTTTATTTGTTGTAAATTTTGCAGATTTTTAAAAATTCGTTGATTTTTATTTTCGTTGCAACTTTTGTTAAATTTAAATTTTTAATATTTCATTGTTGTCAATTTTGTTAAATTGTTCTTAAAATTTAGAATTTTTTATAAAGAAAAAATTAACATTTCGAAAGAAACTTTAAAAATATATTGGTTTTTCCTTTAAAATTATTCATAGTACATGGAAATTCAAATACAGTTCTTAGAAGCATTAATCATAAAGTGTACCAACCCACACTTTTCAGCATTTTACAATGTTTATGGTTACGTATAAAGGATTAGGCCTTTATTCAAGAACCCTTTCGTGGAACAGACTAACTGTGGTTATAAATCAAGGTTTTCCTGGAAAGGCTGAACCAATAAAAGAAGAAGCAGCCACAGTAAAATCTCAGATATTCTTATGGTATTAGTCACGAAAATGAACAGAGATTTAATCTGATTAGCATAACATCGTTGGTGAGAATTTTCGTCACATTTCATTTATGTGTCACAATATACAAAACTATGCTGAATAAATTTCATTCTTAAAAGTTCTGTTTTAGTAACAAACACTGATTTTATTGATATTTATGTTTTATTTCAAATGTAATCATTACATGCAGTTTTTATATTTCTCGACAAAAAATGCTAGAATAACGTATTTTAAGGAAACATTAGTAAATGTAATGTATATTTACCTGTTTCATTATGTATATTAGATTGGAGGTATTTTAGGAATTAAAATGGATGAGTAATTTATCTTGATTAACAGGACATCGTACCTTGCGAGTGAAAAATTAATCATTTCATTAGGTTTTACACCTTTCGACAGAGATTTTAGAGTTCTGATTTCATTTTTGTAATTCAATTTAAGATAACAAAATTGGTTCGCAATAATTAAGATTCAACAAAGTTATTCTTTGTTTCCTACAAGATACTTTTGAATAAAATATATAACTTAAATTTTTATATTGAATAGACACTAAATAATATCTTTAATCTGTTCAAGTTTTGTATATATTATTTAGTAATTTTTAATATATATATTATTTAATAATTTTTTAAAAATAAAAAAAATAAAAAAAAAAATTGAAATTGTGAAAATTTTTAATATTTATCATACTATATATTAAAATGTATGCAAGTATTATTTACAAAACTTAGATTTGCAGAATATTGGTACATATTTAGAACATGTTTTTTTTATAACTCTACAGTTATAAATATTTTAATAATTTTGTGGAAAAATAGCAAAATCAGAAACCAAAAAATTCAGAATTGTAAGATTAACAAAAACATTAAATGGTCCATTTTGACATTTGCATTTTTTTATTATTGTAGCCATAATTTTTGTTTGATTTAAATACGATTTGTTTTAAAATGTTTATAACATTCTAAATTATTTTTAAATTTATATTTTTTAAAGATCTATTTTTTAAGGTGGCAAGGTGCTGTGATTATTTTTTAGAATTATTTTATTAAAATTTAAGTTTTGATGAAAGACGTTAAAATTTTTATAAAAACGGTTTAAATAATCGCTCAGCATAACCAGAAATATTAAAAGTTGTGAAATGGTTAATTACCTGAGCCTAAGTTATGTAACAAACATTTAGTGGATTTTAAGTTTTCTATTAAGCATCAAAAGTTTTATAACGAGAAAAAAAAGAACGAGGTTACTTTCAATCTCTCTAGAATAGTCCCTGACCAATATTGAGAAAATTTTATCAGTATATAGAGGGTGCTGCTGCTGGTGATCCCTTAAGTATTGTCATATATACAAAAGAACTTATTACAAAGCCCCATTTTCAATAGTCAAACCATAAAATAAGCGTTGAAAATTTATATATTATTTGGATATATCAATATTAAAAAAAATGCAGAAATTTTGAAAAAAATCTAAAATTAATTTAATATTGTTATAATCTTATTATGTATAAATATGTAAAATATTTTATAAAATTAACCCTAATTAGTAAATTTGTAAAAATAATTATTAAAATTTTGAGACATCTATTACATTCAGTACACATTTATTAAAGTTTAACAAATTTTAAACACTTAATAGACATTAATGAAATCGCTTATGATTGTTCTGTCATAAAAACATTCATCCTATTGGAAAACATTTCTTTCCTTTTAAAGATTAAAATATTAATTAAACTATTTCTTAAACGATAAAGCTGTGTTAAATTGCTAATTTTCCTTATTTAGTTTAACAACGTACAGACACTTAATGCAGATTAGAGAAATAGCTTATGATTGTACCGTAATGATAATATTTATCATATTATAAAATATTTATTTTTGTGCGCGATTAAATAATGAACTAACTTTTTCTTCCACGAATTAAAGATAAAACTGCTTTAAAATACTAATTCTTCTTACTTAATTTTTTAGAAAACAAACAATCTGGTAAGTTTTAATACATACTTTAATCATTGAACAACAAACAATCCCGTAAAATAATAGTTTTCATTTCTGCTACTTATATTTAAATACGTAACACAAACTGAATATTGAATTAAACGGCAAACATCATTTCTAAAACAGAAACTGCACAAAAATGTCGACATTTAATTCTTTTCGAAAACTAGAAAAAAAGAAGAAACTAATTTTTAAAATCCCCGAAATATATTTTTATGTAAAACAAGTTTTAAATCCGAAACGGGTAAAAAAGGGCGTGGTGGAAGAGATATGATTTAATTGAACAAAGCAGAACAATTTTATGCCATCGCTTATTATTATTTTTTTTTGTTACTTGAAACCATGCATAAAATGCTAACGAAGTTGAAAAAGGATGATATTTTTCTTAATGTTGCTTTACTTAATTCTGAAAACACAATTCCAATATTTTCCGCTTGATAAAATCTTCATTCCATAAAATGTCTTCCAAATGACAATCCACCGAATTGAATATTGAAAAAAAACATGTTTAACTCGCAATTTGCATTTTTCTTAGATTTTTTATTTTTTAATATTATACGATCTTTTACAAATGCTTATTTTTTTTTATTTTATACGTCGAAGCAATAAATGCATAAATGCGAAATGAAGAAATAATGTTTAGTTTTTTTTTTTTTTTTTTTTTTTTTTTTTTTTTTTTATCTGAAAAAAAAAAAAAAAAAAAAGAATGAAAGTTTTTTACTAGTAATAAAAAAAATATACCTCAAAACTTGAATCAATCAAAAGGATTAAGGGATTGGTTTTTTTCTTTTAGTAAAAAATGCTTGTAATTTCAATTTATAAAAGAATTAAGTGCTTTGTAGCAGTTAAAAGGAATTTAAAATATACTTTAATGAAATTTGTTTCAATCTTACGAGAATATACTATTTTAATTTATCTCTAATAATCTGAGTTAATTTACAAAATGGCAACTAAATTTATTGTTTTTGTGATTAATATTTTATCTGATACATAATTTAATAATTAAATTTTTTGATTTTGTGTTACTTCGTTCTGTTAGTGTTATTATTTAGTTATTTTTATTCATGTTTCTTCAGTATCATATTTGTCGGCTGAAAAATTAACATTAACAAAAATTAAAATAAATTGTTAGTTTAAAATAAAATGTTAATTTTATTTAATTTTTGTTAACAAAAATTAGCATTTTATATTAACAAATAACAAAAGAAATCGATTACATTCAATTTGTCCAGAAATAGTCTTGAGGAAAAAAAAGCAACATATAGGGGGTACTATTGATTCGCTGCCTTAGGTGTTGCCAGATATACGATTAAAAGAATTCTTACAAAGTAACATTTTCAGTAGTCAAATAAAGAACTTATGATTGTTCTAAATAAGAAATTTACTCATACAGTATTGTAAAACCATATTATTTGAAATATTTTACCCCTATTTAATAAATTAAAAAAATAAATAAATAATAGCATTTAAAAAATATCGATTAATATTAAATAATAGATTAAATTTTTCTTAAACGTATTAAATATAAAACTGTGTTAAAATGTTAATTTTTTCTTTATTTATAAAACTTGTTAAAACAACTTAAAGACTCTTAATGAAGATTAGAGAAGAGGAAAATGAAAAAGTTGAATTAGGTTCTTGCCTGCAATAATAATGGCATTCATTAATATTTAACAAAATATTTTCTTTTTTGTTAAAATCAAATAATAAATATAAGTTTATATAAGAACAGATTAAGAGGGATAAGGCTTTCTGGTAAGTGCTTTGAAGTTTCTTCTTATTTGTTTTCCTATTATCATTAATTTTTCTTTTGAGGTTGGCATAACTTCAAAGACCATTTAAGTAAATTCAAATGATAAGCTTACATAATCATAAGTATAATGAGGAACTAGTTTATGTATTCATAAAAGAGCAATTTCACTGTTTTGAAGATTAAATAAGTGAATTCAAAAGCTTTTCTTCAACTTTAAAATTAAAGACATTACAAGAATCAGGTAGCACAGTAGCACAAATTTTTCTTTTTTTATGTTTTAAAATAAACTTCATGTTATGAGTGAAGGAGCTCATCTAACTGAAGTAAAATTCAAACTACCAACATTCCATAAGAAATACAAAAATAAGTTTCAGAACTTTCATTACACCTTTATATGACTTAAATGTAAAAATCAGGAGTCGTGTTGATTAAGCAGCGAGCATAGTTCTTAAGCAGAAAAATCTAGGCTTTGTTTCCCAATTCCACTGAAAATACAAAAGAAACTAAGTTTTTAAAAATTCACAGAAAATGGAAACTATTAACATAAAACAGGTTATAGAAGTCTCAAACCCAGGTAAAAGGGGCGTGGTGGAAAAGGAATATATGGTTTAATTCAAAACAAGAAAGCGGGAGCATAGTTTTGCTTTAAATGCTTATTATTTTATTGCTTGAAACCTTCCACTAATATTCTTAGGGTTCTCAAAAGGATGATCTTTTTTCATTACTGTAACAATTTAGAGGAACTCACTGAAAGAGCCTGGTTCCGAGCTGTTCACTTAATCAAAATCTTCATTCCATCCATCATAAGATGACAATCCCAAATTGAAGACATTGAAAAAAAAAAAAAACTTTTATATTTTTCCTTATAATTTTGTATTTTCTATTCTGGTTTTTTTTTTTAAATACCCTTGCATTTTTACACAAATCAACTTTACAGCACAGTCATTCAATGTTATAGTGAGAATGGAAATTAAATGGTGTTTTTTTTCATGCAGGAATAATGAAATTTTTCTAACAGCCAAAAAAAAGAGATTTTCCACAAAACTTGAATCAGTCCAAAGTTAAAAGGGATTGGTTTTTCTTTTTCAATAAAAAAAATTCTTTGCTTGGTTTCGTTTGCAAAAGTCAGTGTTTCAGCGCAGTTAAGAGATTTAAATATACTTTAAATTGAAATTTGTTTTCATTATTTCAAAGGTAATTCTCTTTCAATTTATCTCTAATAATCACAAGAAAGGTTGAGTTTACAAAAATAAGCTGAATTTATTATTTTTGTAGTTAATATTTTATTTATTATATAATTCATAAATTAAATTTGTCTGATGGGTTCTTGGATTTCAATTTTATTTTTCATTTTGTTTACGTTCAAGTCAATGGCATCATGTTTTCTTATTCCGGGTTGCTCTTCCTGATTCTGTTTGGCTTCTGACCCAGTTTGATGAAGTATATAAAATAAATAAAATGGTAAAAGCGAATCAAGCTAAATATAAAAATAGTTTTGTTTACAATAAAATATTTTGTGTTTTTACATATCAAAAATGCTTTGCTTATTTCTTTTTCAAACATTCATAAGATCAGAGTTTGTGAAATCTATTTATGGTTTAAATTTTTTTTTCTAGGATCTATTTTAAATGAGAAAAGGTTTAATCAGATTCTCTGTAAATATCTATTGCGTAAGTGTTTTATTATTCCTGTATTCCCAGTTAACTTTTTTAAAAATCTCTTTAAGTAAAGCGTTTCAAAAATTTCGTGAAAAACATTTTCAAATTAACAAGTTTGGGATATAGTATCTTTACAGTTATCATAAGTATTACTTAGCTATTTGAAAAATGTAATAGAGTTTGTGCCCAAAAGAAGCATATATTTTCAGGTCAAAAGAGCAATGTTTGAAAGCTTAGATTAAGAAGCATTATCTGTGATCATAGGCCAAAAGCTGTGAAGACAGTTATTCTATTCCTTGAGGCATTATTTGAAGTTTTTAGGTGGAAGGGTCCTTGTTACGGTAGCAGCTTTTTCAGGGCATATAACAGACTTCTATGACTTCATCCTCCGAAACACTTATGTCGTGTCAGTTATCTGTGACCCATACCACTACTGTCCGTATTTGTATTGGAAAAGGCTACACCTTCACAGAATACACCTGCAATGTTGCGGAAGCCGCTCCATGTAACTGACTCCGAGATTGTAAGATATTGACGTGGAAGTACTCTTGGGGGCGATGACTTCGGTCTTTGAATTCTTCTACCGTGTTTTGATGTTTTCTTCTTTTTTTGTTGTATTTATTTATATGTCTGTACTTCCCCACCATTGGAAAAAAACTTCTTTTGAAAAAACTTTGTATGTCATGTTTGGTATTTTTAATTTAACAAACTAAAACGAATAAACAATACGGAATAATATTAAAAAGTACAACCAATCTTTGTATAAGGCTTCTTATATAACGGCTTATTGAGACACTGTTTAATTTTTACTGTTATTGAATTCAGTTAATTTTCTTGGAATCAACTCTGGAAACTTACTTATTTGAATATTCCCGATTAATAATGCATATTTAATATTATGAAATCAATTATACAAAATACCACTTTATTCAGAAGAATATAGGGATTAAATGAATGTTTTAATATTTTTAAATATCCAGAAGTCAGATGTATAACCAGTTAATCTATAATAATATCAGATCTATAACATATTCAGGATAGTAGGATAAACATTAGACAAAACTTTAAATTTAAATATATACTAAGTTCTGGATTAATTTGATTTAATTGGAAATCTAGTAAAATAAATCTACAGTTAGATATTCTTAAATTAAAAGAAATTTTTCTAAAATTATTTATTTTCATTTTCTTAAAATTCTTCAATCAAGCACAATATCACGTCTCAAAAGTAAAAATAGCATTTTCTGGGACTAAACTTTGAGACAGGCAATATACATGGCAAAGGCAGATTACTTGAGTACATCGGCTAAACTTTTTTTTTTTTGCTCAATGCTATCAATTACATTTTCCTTGTATAACTTTTTTTCAGCTTCCTAGAAAACTATATGTAAATAAAAATATATACTTTATATGTGTTGTATTCGCAATAATAATTGAATATATCATGTGCTTCTAAAATAGTTGCCAAAAATTTGAAGGCAAGTATAGAAGACCGAAATAAACCGTTTTCTTAATGAAGTGTTTATGCGGAAATGACACGTGTAAAAATACTAAAGAGGAAAA
>BPLQ01015419.1:0-12364 GCA_021605075.1 Caerostris darwini
AAACCAAAGAAATATTATTCTATTGCCACAGTTTTTATAAAAATATTTATATTAAATATTTAAATTATTTTAACAGAGTTGAACTAAAATGTACTTTTATGAAATGAAATCAAATTTAACTCTTCGATAAGAAATGAACATGTTAGCTACAATAGTTATAATAATACAATAGTTTAATATTTTAAATTCAATAATTAAAATAAACATATGAATCACTGCTGGATGATAGGTGAATGAGATAGCTTGAATAAATGAATAAAGTGTCCAGTGAATATTAATATATATTTGAAAATAAAACAATCTTTTATATAAAAAACACATCTATAAAAAAAACAACTATCATGTTAATGAATGATCAGTGGTGCTTCGCGGGAGATATAAAAAAATGGCTATCAATTTCATAAAATGGAAACATTAAATTTAAAAATAACAAACAGGGTTTTAAAAAACGCAGACCGAGTATCTCTGTGCTGTCTTTTACACGTACAAGTGTACGAATTTTTTTTTTTTTTTTTTTTAAGTTTTTATGCATGCTAGCGCACATTCTTAGCCATTTTATTCATTGCCATTCGAATTTACACGAACGGACAACTTCAACATTGCCGTTGTAAACGGACAACACACAGCCACCAGAGATTCCCAGCACCGCGCATTTTTATTTTAATACTGTAAAGTATATATAGTGAAATTTCGTTCATATTAAAATAAAGTGGTAGATTGCCAACAACATCTAAAACAGTGAATTCATCCATATACTTTTTTTTCTTCAACAAGCGTTTTTAACAATTAAATATTTTTTTAATGGAATTTAGATACCGTACCTATTTTTGTATAATAAAGAAATTCGAAGATATTCGTAAAATAATATTATACAAAGTCCAAATTTTATAGCATGTTCTAATGAGATAATGTTAAATTACAAAAAAATTGCTAAAGGTATGAAATAAACCACGATTGAATTAAGTTTCTTTAATTTATCTACAAATGTACAAAAAGAAAAAAAAAACATTTCATGTATTGGATGCAAGTTAAATTTCATCTTCACTTTCATCTCATAATTTAATCTTCTCTTTCAAAATAAGTCGCTAATATTTACTTTTAATGCTCATTATTCCTAATTACTTTAAATAGGGTTATAAAAAATTTAATTTCATAACATTTATTATTAAACTTATTAGCAATTTTTAATTCATGTTATAATTCTCAAACATCGTAAAATGATCAGAGAAATTGCAATACTTTATACACCGATAGTAGCGTCCTCTACCATAGTCATTACGGGTTATTCTACAAAGTGCATTTAAAAAAAAAAAAAAGTTGTTATTTTCTTTGATAATTGTTATTATATTTAGAGATAGAAAAATATGAAATACTACACGTTTAAATTGAAGTTTTAAAATTGAATTTAAAAAAAAGAAAACATTTGATAGCAAATTAAATTTTAGTTTCATTGTTATAAATCTCTAATTTTTTCGTTGTATGATTTATTTTATAAATTTTCAAATATTGCCAAAAAAAAAAAAAAAAAAAAAAAAAAAAAAAAAATCAGGGTACTCGCTGGAAAACTTCCTAAAACGATCGCAGCGCCTCAATCACACCATTCATCAAGAAATAGTCATTTTCAAAGACAAAATTTCCTCTAATTGTTATTTTTTATGATAATTGTTGTTTTATGTTGAGACTTGCCCACTTTTTGCTATACATTGGTCCATCTACATTTTATTTCTTCAAAAATACCTTTTTTTCTAGTAACATCATTCACAGAGCACTTTAGCAAAATGAAGTGCTTTATGCTATATCATACCAATTATTTCTCACCTCGATGAACATAACATTATTAAAGTAATACATGCCAGCCCAGTCCGAAAATTTGATTTCGTAATGTTAAAAATAGCCTCTGTGTAGTATTTTAGTTCAGTTAGAAGTTGGTTTTTATGTATATTGTTTTGAGGAGCATATAGCGACTCCATAATCGTGACGTTAAGAGAGAGAACATTTCTTCCAATGACGAAGAAATTGACGTTAGTTTGAAGAGCATATAACGCCACCATAATCGTGACGTCGGCAGTATAAGGGTTCTGCTTCTCAGTCAATTGAATAATAATTGTATTGCAACCTGATCTACAGAGCGTAAGGAAAGTCCCCAGGCTCTGTTCTTCTATCTCTTACTGCAACTGACCTTATACGATTCGCAGATTTCCCACCTCATTACCAGTTCATCCTCTCTTAACAAACTGCTCTGAAACGTTTTTGTTATTTTTAACTTGCACTCCTTTTTGAATTAGATTAACCTATTGGAAGTATTTTTATTTTTAAGTTCCCTTTCAAACTACGTTCAGTGTATAATTCTTCAAAATCCTCTTTTTACTTTACTATTTTAATTATTAAATTATAATTAATAACTATTAAATACTTTATTGAAAAGAAAAAAAAAACTTTTCTTCTCCATATATTATTATCTCTACACTCAAGAGCCAAAACATTATGACCACCCCTACATTTTGCAATGAACTCGCCTGGATGACGTGGAAGGCACGTGATCAGGTGGAAGTGGTATTTAACTGGTATTAATCCATGCCAAATCGGGTTGAAGCTGTGTTGCGCGCCAACTCGTTCTTGACAGGTGGTCATAATGTTTTGGCTCTTGAGTGTATATTAAGTGTTTATTTTTAACGCAATAGGCTTCAAGCTAAAGTAACTTCCCTTTCATACGCAAAGAAGGAGTTAACGGTTACCCAGTAACCAAGGAACTCCGCCAACTCACAAATCGACGTCATCGTAAGGAAAGTATCGCATTAACTATACAGAACAAAATAAACGTTGAGAATATATATAAAAATTGCCGTATTTTTTTTTCGATTTTAGTTTCCTATAAGCGAATCTTTCTTATAAATGAAACCTCTTATGTAAGGAGAATTATCCTTAATTTAGGAAGGAAACTGAAATATGATATTTATTTTAATCATGTATTTTTAATTGAAAATTTTGATTATCTACACACACACACAAAAAAAATCTTCTATATCCGTCTATCATATTGGATTTTCTTTTTTACAGCATGATACAAAAATTTAACGAATCCCTTTTAGTAGATCTCCTAATTATTCTGTCTGTTGAATAGCATTTTTGAACATAATTTAATCTGCACATTGCAAAAACCAATAAACTCAGCACTTCCAATTTTGTCCTATTTTCAAACGGCGCACGATAAAACATATTTCACTTCAAAATTTTAGTACCTACCCAGAAGTTTACCTCTGAGCTTTCTAAAATAGTCAAGAATTTCAAGAGAGAACTTCTTCACAGGCAGTAATATATATATATATAATTTCTTTTTATTAAAAGTGGAGATCTAAAGTGAATTGCATCCATTGTTTTGTATGTTAGAATGTAATCCGCTACTCTTATTTATGTTATTCCGGGAATTATAAATTGTTTTTAGAAAAATAGTTTTGTATTCATTTAAAATATTTATTGTACATCGCATTGTTACTGACAAATCAATACCTTTAGAAAGCAATCTAAATTACTTTACACAGTTGTGCTGAAAAGAGAAGAATCACTAAAAATTAAATTTTAAGAGAAAAAAAAATTATGATTTTGAATGCGAACTGTAGACATTCTCTTCTGATAGAAGCGAATAATCAACTGAATATTTAATTTGTATGCAATCCATTTTGATGTGACAAACAAGAACAAAAAGGTGAATCAATATGTGAATAATATTTAAACACATAGGTTGATTTAATTTTAATTCAAAAGTGTATTTTACTGTGGTATGACAAAAATAAATAGCTAATATTAGTGAAATGGATTATTAGTTATAAATTTTTATTTATTTTTCGAGTGTGTATGCTAAAAATTTTGTTATTTAGAAAATATAGTTCGAGTCCAATATATGACATTAAACTTCAAAAAAAACTTTAGTATTGAAAACTTAATTTACTTCGGTGTAAATTTGAGTGCAGTTGTGGAATTCAAAATAATTTTTAGAACACTTAAAATAATTTAATTTCTTTTCACTTTTTTAATTTGAATTCTCTTATGAAATTAATAATTTCCGCTGTTTTATGAGAGGACCATAAGCCCTTCATTTACCATTTCGAAAAATAAAAGTTTTAATTAATTTATAAGACCTAATAAATGATTAAACCTTTTGATTAATTACTTTTCTCAATTATTCCATAATATTACATAAACACATGATGTCTTAAATTCAGATTTCAAAGGTGGAAAATCGCCAAATGCACAAATTTGGTGCGCCAAACTGATCCAAATTCATGCCTTGCTACTTTCTGCTACAAAAACTGCACATTTTGCATTTTTGTACAAAAAATTAGATAATTTTTTTAATTTTGATTTAGTAACCCAGAAAAATAGCCTAATATGAATGAGGTTATATTCTAAGATCGTTAGTTGAGAGGATACGAATTAACCAGTTTTATTAGTTATATCAACATTTGCCATCTTTTAAAATAATATGCGATATTGTGGCGCCATCTATTGTTCTTTATAGGAACTTTATTAACAAATTAGTTAATAGAGAGTTTTTGCATACCGTACGTTAGTTACCGTAGGACGTCCGTTAGCTTTTTCTCCCTAGCGCGCATGCTCATAGGAAACTGAGCATGCGCGTTAGGGAGAAAAAGCTAACGGACGTCCTACGGTAACTAACGTACGGTATGCAAAAACTCTCTATTATTTTATTCTTTATTAACAAATAGGATAAATAATTTGCTTGTGAACATGCTATACTACTAAATGTTTCTACAATAACTATTTCAAATAAATGTATTAAATTTAAATTAATTCCAAATTTTATTAATATATTACATTTGTAAATAATTCACTTCCAAGCATAATTTTTTTTAGTTTTATTTCTGAAGATTTTTTAATCTTTTCTCTACAACTAATATGTTTTATTTGTCCTTTATTTATTATCTTGTTAAATAATATCCAAATTTTTAATTTTATTTTTAATAATAATTTAAAAATTAGCTGAAATTTGACATTTGAAGGATTACAATTCTTATTTCCCATTTATTACTTGAACTGAAATTTTTCTTAAGCACATTTTTTTTTCGATAGAAAATATACTAGTATGTTATATCTAGAAATATTAAAATTCTCAAAAATAAGATTTGTTAAATAATATTAAAAAACATATGACATGTATCCATTATTTATCTATAAATAATTATAGTTCCTTCTCGTTATGCATGACATATTGGGGGTTTTTGTGCTACATTTTGTATTTTTTCTAAAATTGGATACATATAATTTCAGATTTACTTTTAGACTGAAAAGCACTATTTGATTTAACAAATAGCTTATTGTAAACATATTAGCATTTTTTTTTTCTTACTCAATCAAAACTGGTATATATCATTTGATACTCTTAAATTTTAAATGAATCTTTTATTTCTCACTACCATTTATTTAAAACAATTCGTATTTTAATTAAATAACATATTTAATGTAAAAGTAGCATGCCAAAACAAAATTCAGCAAAAAATGTAGTATATTTTTTCTATTAAATAATTTAATATTCATATTTTTATATGAAATCCATTAAAAAATTGATATAATATTTCCATTAAAAATATTAATTGCCCAAAATTCCAACTATCCGATGTTGCAAGAAGGATAAAGGAAAATTGTGAGATGCTAAAAATTACAAAACAATATTAATAAATACATCCATTACTGAAATGTGTCCAATTCACTAATGGATGTGTTTATTACTGTACATTAAATAAAAAATTATTTTATTATCTATGCATTAAATAAAAAATAATTTTTAGCATTCAATTCTAATTCTAATTTTTTATTTATTTTTTTATAAACACAACAATAAATTAGTTTTGTATTGAATGTTGAATATCATACAAAATAATTGAGTTTAATTCAATTGCGATGCAAATCGTACAATTTCATTTCATATCAATCCTGTAATTGCTAAATAACGTTAAATTAATTAGCATATGCTTTGAAATCTGTAGAACTGTTAATGTAAAAATATACTGCTACGAAACCACTGAAAGCTGCTACAAAAATAATTTTTTGATTTTCCATCCCTGATTTACATGTATATTACATCTATTTACATCTTATCAATATATTTTATTTGAAAAAAGGACAGAAAATAATTCTACATTCAGTGGTCTGAATCATTCTGATAAACTTGTCACATGTGTCGTTTTTAACTTTTGGAATGAATTTCGAGTATATCTGGCGCCATCTATTGGTAGATACATGCAATTTAAATCTAAAAAAAAACTAAAATTAATTAATTAAATTTAATTACTGAATTAATATTTGAAAAAACCGCATTAGCATCAAGTGTCGTCCACTGCAAGTTCAAAAAAATGTATTTTAACTTGAGTGGATGCATAAAAAGTATTTTATGAACGATTGAAAATTTGAACAAGATACATATAGAGTGTGAGCTAATAGAAGGAATTGAAAAAATTGTCAAATTTTCAGTTAACTTGAACAGAAAAGAATCTATAATTGTATTATAGAGGCAAATATATTCTGAAATCTGGTGACACTGTTTCCATTTGTTTCTCTACCTCTAGTGATTTCAGCATGTAAAATGAAATGTTAGAATTATGGATTTTCAATAAAGTAAATCAGGGTTATAAACTTTTATCTTCTTTTAATCTGAAAAACACACAATTTCAAACATTCGAACTTGATTTGCTCTCCATTGAAATAAAATCTAATTGTTTGATATTAGAATTTATAATAGGATCATCAATATATTTAGTATCAGATACTTGTAATCTTTTATTAAAATTAGAAAATCAGATTTTTCTTTCACGTTTTTAGGATGTTTGAAAAAACTGTATTTGAGTACTAATTTTTATTTTTACTTATGGATTTTCAATTAATTCTAACATTTTAATACATAATCGTTTACACTCTTCTTTCTTAGATTTATGACTTAACAGTTTGTTATAGTCCATTGTGAAATCATGAGAAGTTTTTACAAAGTTATCATTGAAATTACCAACAGTTTGCACTCTGGTATTAATAGATAATATATGAACTTTATGAATATGTGTACATAAACTCCCCAATCTTCTCTTTCTGAAGTATCCTCTGCTTGTTGGCAGCTAAAACATCCTTTACAGTGTATTAATTATAATTTACTATTTTCCCTTTGGAATATATTCTTATATGTTCCTATTCACGTTCTGTTTTTCTTATTTTTATTTCAGTATTAATAAAAAGGGAAAAAAAGTAAGGCATGGACATAGACCAGAGGCAATGCTTAGAATAAACAAGGACAGTAAGCGTGGGGCTGCTCCGCAGCAAAAATTTTATTGATCCTTCAATTAAGGAGACTTGGGTGAATCTACCACTTTTAACATAACATGTTTGTGCATTTAATATATTTGTGTATATGGAATTCTTATAGAAGAACACGTAGGCACGTCCTTATTATTTCACAGAATGCAAATAATATTTGCAGTAAACGAATTAAGAGTTATCTGTATTACTTAAGACCTACAACCCTGATATTATGCATATCCAAGAAACTTTACTAACTTCAAAAATCCACGTTTTTATTTTAACTTTATACCCAATTTAAATGTTCTCCTTTTAAAAAAATTTTTAATAATAGTTATGTTTAAAAATGGTCCATTCCTTCCTTCTTTAATTGTTTAAATTTCCTTTTTTAATTGATTTAATTTAATGCAATGGGCTTAAAGCTAATGTACCTTCCCTTTCGTTACAAAGAAGGAGCTAGGGGTTGCCCAGCAACCAAGGTGCTCCGTTAACAATACAAATCGTCGTCGTCTGAATATCTTATAACAAAGATATTAAAGTTGACTTCTCAAACATTTGGAAGTTTATTTCTGAGCGAGAACATAATGTTGTCGAGATAGTTTTTGATACCATAGATTCGTTTTGATACTGGTTTTTTGAATGTTGGTACCATGTGAATTATCCTGTCTGCGCTATTAAAGGCCCCTTCACACAGGGGTGTGAAGGGGCCAATCACAAGCCTCATCGCGTTCGGCTGAAACCCACCGCTTCAAATTTTCGAATTGTCAACTCTCCAATGCTTGCCGCGTCATGTGACATGTTAGGTTTTGTTTTGTTTTTTATATATATATATATATATATTTTTTTTGAATAGTTAAAAATAGATAAATTAAAAGAACTTTGGTTCTGAGATCGGCTTTTTGTGTGTGTGTTAACTTTAATCATTTTGCTTTTTAGATCGTAATTACAGGCTCCCATCATTTAGCATACCCTTATCCCAATTTTTTCAATTCCTTCTATTAGCTCACACTCTCCCTTGATATATATATATTGTTCATATTTTCAATAGTTCATAAAATACTTTTTATTCATCCACTCACGTTCAAATACATTTTTTTTGAGCTTGTAGTGGATGGCACTTGATGTTAATACAGTTTTTTCAAATATTAATTCAGTAATTAATCACTTTTAGCGTTTTTATATATTTAAGTTGCATATATCTACCAATAGATGGCACCAGATAAACTTTAAAAAATGCATGAAAATTATTTGTAAAGGACTTTTTGCAATATATTGAAAAAAAAAAGTAGGAATTGACTTAAAATTTTTTTTTTTTTTTATATTACTTGTTTATATTATACAATAGTTTTGTGGCATCGACAACTGGTCCCCTAACTGTGCCGAAATTGAACTTAAATTCTTTTAACTTTTATTTTTATTTGTATTTTGTATCTTACTTTTATTTATTTTTAGAATTTTTTAATTTTTTAGAGTACCATTTATTTAATTTTTTTTTTTTTAACTTTATCTTTTATGAATTACTAACATTTAAGCAGCCAATTAAAATTGTAAAATTATATATGAATATAGGCTGTTTTTCCTACAACTTCTCCTTTGGTAGCAGTACAACTTTTTTTCATTCTCCTGTCACTTCTCCGTGAAATGTCTCTGCCTCATGATGAAATCTTAATAAATATACATAAAATAAAATAAAAATATCCTAGCTAAAAGTAATTAATTACTAAATTAATATTTGAAAAACTGTATTAACATCCAGTGTCATCCACTGCAAGCTCAAAAAAAAAATGTATTTGAATATCATAAAATCCTCATCTACTTGATTTAAGTAATATAAAGCATAAAAATAAATTTATGACTGAAGAATAGAACTATATGATAGATTATTAGAGTAGGTATGTAGCATCCATGAAATGGATGAGGTTGGACATCTCATGGAGTTTGTTATGGGGTGCATAAGGAAATACCCTGCTGGCAAGAAATATGAAGGTATGAAGGCAATTACAAATATTATAAACAAAATGAATAAAGAGATTCTGACATAAAAAGTTTTTATATTTAATTTTAAGTACAACATATATAAAAATTGATAAATATTATTTTGTTTTTAAAACTTACACCTTCAATTAAAGAATTTTATTTTGAAAATGCAAAATTTTTTTAATTTAAAATTCCAGTAGAAAAGTCAATGCATATTTTGCTTATTTAATAAAGGAAAAATATTTCTAATATGAATCAGTTTCAAATTTATTCAGCTGGTCACATATATCAATATTAATAATAAAACATTATAGCAAAACTTTAGATGTTTATTGAAAGAAAGTATTACAATATGTTCACAGAAATAACTATCCTAATAAAATTAATTCATAATATAAATTAAAATTAAACCAAAGAAATATTATTCTATTGCCACAGTTTTTATAAAAATATTTTATATTAAATATTTAAATTATTTTAACAGAGTTGAACTAAAATGTACTTTTATGAAATGAAATCAAATTTAACTCTTCGATAAGAAATGAACATGTTAGCTACAATAGTTATAATAATACAATAGTTTAATATTTTAAATTCAATAATTAAAATAAACATATGAATCACTGCTGGATGATAGGTGAATGAGATAGCTTGAATAAATGAATAAAGTGTCCAGTGAATATTAATATATATTTGAAAATAAAACAATCTTTTATATAAAAAACACATCTATAAAAAAAACAACTATCATGTTAATGAATGATCAGTGGTGCTTCGCGGGAGATATAAAAAAATGGCTATCAATTTCATAAAATGGAAACATTAAATTTAAAAATAACAAACAAGGGTTTTAAAAAACGCAGACCGAGTATCTCTGTGCTGTCTTTTACACGTACAAGTGTACGAATTTTTTTTTTTTTTTTTAAGTTTTTTATGCATGCTAGCGCACATTCTTAGCCATTTTATTCATTGCCATTCGAATTTACACGAACGGACAACTTCAACATTGCCGTTGTAAACGGACAACACACAGCCACCAGAGATTCCCAGCACCGCGCATTTTTATTTTAATACTGTAAAGTATATATAGTGAAATTTCGTTCATATTAAAATAAAGTGGTAGATTGCCAACAACATCTAAAATAGTGAATTCATCCATATACTTTTTTTTCTTCAACAAGCGTTTTTAACAATTAAATATTTTTTTAATGGAATTTAGATACCGTACCTATTTTTGTATAATAAAGATATTCGAAGATATTCATAAAATAATATTATACATTGTCCAAATTTTATAGCATGTTCTAATAAGATAATGTTAAATTACAAAAAAAATTGCTAATTGATATAAACCACGATTGAATTAAGTTTCTTTAATTTATCTATAAATGTACAAAATGAAAAAAAAAAACATTTCATGTATTGGACGCAAGTTAAATTTCATCTTCACTTTCATCTCATAATTTAATCTTCTCATTTTTAGAATAAGTTGCTAATATTTACTTTTAATGCTCATTATTTCTAATCACTTTAAATAGGGTTATAAAAAATTTAATTAAATAACATTTATTATTAAACTTAGTAACAATTTTTAATTCATTTTATAATTCACAAAAATCGTAAAATGATCAGAGAAATTGCAATACTTTATACAACGATCGTAGCGCCCTCTATCATAGTCATTACGGGTTATTCTACAAAGAGCAGGCATTTTAAAAAAGAAAATTGTTATTTTCTTTGATAATTGTTATTATATTTAGAGATAGAAAAATATGAAATACTACACGTTTAAATTGTCTTAAAAATTGAGTTATTAGTTTTAAAATTGAATTTAAAAATAAGAAAACATTATTTAGCAAATTAAATTTAAGTTTCACTGTTATAAATCTCTAATTTTTTCGTTGTATGATTTTTTTTATAAATTTACAAATATTGGCAAAAAAATATTAAAAAAATCAGGGTACTCGCTGGAGAACTTCCTAAAACGATCGCAGCGCCTCAATCACACCATTCATCAAGAAATAGGCATTTTCAAAGACAAATTTTCCTCTAATTGTTATTTTTTTATGATAATTGTTGTTTTATGTCGAGACTTGTGACTTTTCGCGATGCATTAGTCAATCTACATTTTATTTCTTCAAAAATAAGTTCTTTCTACTAACATCATTCACAGAGCACTTTAGCAAAACGAAAGGCTTTATGCTATATCGTACCAATTATTTCCCACCTCCATGAACAAAGCATTATACAACATTATACAACATGCAAAGCATTATACAACACAACGAACTTTTCAGCCCACCTGTTATAACGTTAATAAAGTTATAAAAGGTGGGCTAAAATGTTCATAGGCTGACACATAGATGACGCTACTAATATTAAATCCATATGATTTTTGGTTAGTCCTAACCTTCAAAAGACACGTGCATAAATTTGACAGCCATTGCACTATTAGTATGTGAGTTATAGCATTTTTAGTGAAGCAACTTTTGTTAGTTTGAAAAAAAATGGATAAAAAGGAATTTCGTGTGTTAATAAAGCATTGCTTTTTGCCAAAAAAATTACTATTGGAGCCAAGGCTTGCCTTGATAAACATTATTCGGTCTTTGCACCAAGAAAATCCACCGTAGAGAAGTGGTTTGCTAAATTTAAACGAGGCGAAATGAGCACCGAGGACATCAAAAAAGTCCACAAAATAATTTCTGATAACCGTAAAGTGAAGTTGATTGAGATAGCTGAGACCCTAAAGATATCAAAGGTACGTGTTGGACATATCGTGAATGAATATTTGGATATGCGAAAGCTCTGTTCAAAGTGGGTGCCGCGCGAGCTCACAATCGACCCAAAACAACAACGAATTGATGATTCTAAGCAGTGTTTGGAGCTGCTCAATCGTAATAAACCCGAATTTTTGGCGTCGATATGTGACAATGGATGAAACATCGCTCCATCATTTCATACCGGAGTCCAATCGACAGTCAGTCGAGTGGACTGCACGTGATGAACACTGAAAATGCTATAACTCACATACTAATAGTGCAACAGCTGTCAAATTTGTACGCGTGTCTTTGAAAGTTAGGGCTAACTA
>BPLQ01015420.1:0-23875 GCA_021605075.1 Caerostris darwini
ATATGTAGTTATAAAATTAATGTTTAAAATATTACACGCATTGTTGAATGAAGTAAAGAGTTTCGAGTTGTTTAAAATAGTTAAAATTTTAGTTATTAAATAAGGTTAAAAGTTAAATTATTTAAAAATTGTCATTAAATAAAAGATGCATTAACTTTTCAGGCAAGTATTAAATACCTGTATTTACTGCTCGTTATAAGTATTAAGTTCATATATGCAATAGAATATTGTACAGTTAAACAAATATAAACAATTATGTTTGAGGATCTACACTAAATTGATATAAAATATATCACATGCAAAGTTTATAAACATTAACATATTTATAAACAATGAATGCAGTTAATAAACCAGATAAAATTATTAATGAATACTATTTTTGAAATATAATAACCATAAAATTAATGTAAATTCAATCAATAAAATATACACATTACATTATTATGCAAGCAAATATATAAATATAATAAATATAGTTATATATTTGATTACTATAATAACAGTTAATATAATAGATATACTTATATGATTAATTCATTTTAAATTATAAGGCATATTTGCTATCATATGTTGATATAATGTTGTACTATTATGAGATCATTGATGTCACAAAAAACAAATGTTAGATGTACACATTGTTAAGTTAAATAATTATTAAGTTAAATGCAAACAAAGAAGCCTAAATACAATGTCTAAAAAACAATAGCGCACAAAAAGAAAATAGTGTTACGTTAGAACAAATGCAATGCTCACATTTGATACAAGTTGAATATACAGGATTATTAATTGAAGATTAATTACTGGTTAAATGCGAAAATATGACTGAATTTCTTTTTTTTATTTAAATATTGTTTGGTATTAAACTTATTTGATATTTGCATACCATAAATTAATTTATTTATTGAATTAACTCTGGTTATTAAACATTGGTATATTTATGTGGTTATTGAACTTTGGTATATTCATGTGGTTAAAAATGAAATGATGTTATTTTAAAATGTTAACTTAATTGTGGCTCATAATTAAAAAAAAAAAAAAACATCATTCATAATTATGCAATACCAAGTCCAATGATTTATCATTTAAATGAACTGAAAGATTCGTTATGGTATGAAATTTCTCATAACCATTGTCTTATTGCATACTCATGCAATAGCAAGTCCAATTATTACTGTTATCATTTGAAGGAATTGTGAAATTTTACATAACGATTATTTTAATGCATATTCCTATTTTTTAAGTCAAATAAAAAATATAATGTTTATTCTAATTTAAGAGTAGATTCTTTTTAAAAATACTTTAATTTACTTTGAAGTTAGATACAAATAAAAGACACAATCAGATTTATTTGAAAAACTCAATTCGCAAATACATTTTTAAGTGAATATATTGGTATAGAAATGAGTTTATTATACAATTTAATAAACAGACGTTGACAACCAAAGTTATAAATAACCTTAGTTCGAAAAAATACATTCAAAGATCTTTCAAAATACTGCAATTTTGTAAAAATGACTTAAAATAAGCATTTTTCCAATTCATCACTTAATATAATCCTCTTCTCCCTAATATTAATATACAAAAGCCATATATATATTTTACAAGACACGAAGGACGAAATTCTAAAAAAGGATTACTAGTATTAAATATTTCAAACTGCAAAATAGATATACTTGGCAAAAGTTCAATTCATTCGCTTTTCTCCTACTTCTTCATACTTTGTCACCTAAATGCCATACATCATGTCATGACCTAAGCTACGACACATAAATATTTCATTTTTAAAGCATTAATCATGCTTCCTTTGAAACTGAGTAAAGTGGTCTTGAAATATATCGATATTGATATTTTTGAAAGCTTCACTCCAGTTGTGCACTTGGAAGGGATATCTAAATAAGATGCCTCGCATAGATGGTCTCTTGCAAGTGTGAAATTTCTTTCGATTTGAAATATATAAAAACTCAACATTACTTATCTCGTTGTTGTATTTGGAGATATGACCTGGTTTCAGGAAATAGGAATAAATCTAAATTTATTGAGTTTTGTCAAAGATATTTTTCGTATAAAATATTTTTTTAGGTTAAATCATTTCATAGTAGTAATGAGTGCAAAATAAATATACTATATCGATCGCTAGTTTTATTATGTAGTTGATAAAGTATGTAGTAATGTAATACTACTGTGTTCAAAAAGTAAGACCAATTTTCAATTTAAAATTCTCAGGGCTTATACAATTTGAATTTGTTTTCTTTTTTAAGATGCTGGCACTGTTCTTGATATCTGTGTGAAATTTCACGGCATTAGTGTTTGAGATACGCTTGGCTTTGAAAGACGCTAAAACTGATTTTGGCGATTTTTGATTTTTTTTTTTTTTTTTAATTTCTTAAAGAATTTTAATATAATTATGTTATTGATAGAAATTTTAATTTTACAATTAAAATATCTTATGTTTAATAATCCCACTTCTGTACAATATTTCTAAATTTATCTCAAAATGTGTGTATGTTTAATTATTTTAGCTCTTTTTGATGGATATTTTAATGAATACATTAATAAATTTAATTTATTAAAATGAAGTTTTAAACCTTTACTCTGCAACTATATTGTAATATCCCAGAAATATTCGCGCAATGTAGACCCAAACAAGTATATTATTTTATGAAGGGATTAAGAAGTTCATAATAGTTTTTGCCATAAATACTATGCACTGCGCTTTTATTGCAATCAATAAATATAAAATTAATAATAAAAATATTTTTAATTTTTTATGCAATTTAGTTTCAGAATGATTTTAAGTTAAACTGACATAAAATCATTTTAAGGATTCCGGTGAAAAAAAATTTTCAAATGCTTTTAATTACACTGTGTGAAAATGATTATATTACAGTATAGATAATTGAATGTACTAAATAGTTAGAATAGTGTATGTCAATAGTTACTATAATATAATAGTAATTCCTTATATTGCGATCAATAAGTAATGTTCCAATCTAAAATATGAAGTTCCAATACAAGTTCAAGCTTAAGTTTTAAGAATTTTTAATGCAAATTTGTTTCAAAATGATTTTAAGCTAACCTGACATGAAGTCATTCCGCTAAAAAAATATTTTCAAATGCTTTTGATTACACTGTGTGAAAATGATTACATTACAGTATAGATAATTGAATGTGCTATAAATAGTTTTCCTATCATAAAAGATATCTTCATTTGGCACTACTGAAATAAACAATTGAAGAAAAAAAATCGCAATTGTAATGGGAGAACAAAGAACGGAATTTACTCTCCACTGAAGCGTTCCTATAATTTATTCAAGAGTGTTTAACAAAATCCACTTAACAGTTGGCGAACTTTTCCTTTTTCTTCGCCAAGGGTTTTCTTCCACCCGATTATCAGTTCACCTGAAAACTAGCGTAATTAATACGAAACCTCCAGTTTCCGATGAGAGTTCAGTGATTAAATATGCATTACTCCGAGTTTAATTCAGCGAATTTTTATCCGGCGTTGTAATCGTTAAATCGAGAAGAGGTAGGCCGGCGCGCCGAGATAAAAGACTGCTTAGAAAACCGAAAATTTTGCTTCTCATTTGATGCTTCGTTTGAGAACAAAGACGCGCCGAGGTGATTGGGCGGTTTGAAGCAGCGAGGAATTCAAGAATGTCTGCTGAAAGTTCGAAAGGAATTTTTGAAATTTGCCCGGAGAGAAGAATTTATTAATTATGAAAACTCAATATTTCTGTATTTGTTTGGGCTGCGGAATTCGATAACAATAGATATGTTACTGATGTCATTAAATCGTTGATTTTTCAGGAATTGTATATTTAACATATAGTTTACATTTATTTGCATAAGAAATAAATTTTCCAAGTGACTTAAAATGTTAATTGGCTTTTGTGCAATTGTGGCATTTAATTGCAAACATTAAATATGGAATAAAATAAATGAAAGATTCTTATAAAATGGGGTATTGAATTAATTTTAATGTAATATAATATCTACTACAGCATTTTAAATGCAATGGCTACTATTTAATTATAATACCCATTGTATTGAAAATGCTGTAGTTAATGATATTAATGTTAAAAATATCACACTGAGGGGAAGAGTTTCGAGTTGTTTAAAATAGCTAAAATTTTAATTGTTAAATAAATTTGAAAATTAAATTATTTAAAACTAGTCATTAAATAAAAGATGCTTTAACTTTTCAGGGTAGGATTAAACAACTGTATTTACTGCTCGATATAAGAATGTAACAAAAATAAATTACAAGTTTACTCTGAATTAAAATATTATATAGTTAATATATACAATAAAATATTATGCAAGTTAACAAATATAAACAATTATGTTTGAAATCAACACTAAATTGATATAGAATAAAGATATTAACACATTTATAAATTTAGAATGTAGTTATTAAACCAGATAAAATTATTAATAAATACTATTTTTGTAATATAATAATCATAAAAATTAACGAAAATTCAATCAATAAATAGCATCATAGTGCAAGAAAAAATATAAATATAATAGATATTGTTATATGTTTGATTATTATAATAACTATTATTATAACAATTAATATAATGGATATATTTATATTATAATTCATTTTAAATTATAAGGCATATTTACTATCATATATGATATAATAATACTTTATGAGATTATTTATGTTACCAAAACCAAATGGTAAGTAGAAACATTGTTAAGTTAAATAGTTGTTAAGCTAAATTTAAACAAATAATTAAATGCAATGACACCCACAATAGCGAAAAAAAAATGAATAGTGTCACATATGAATAAATGCAATTGCTCAAATATGGTCAAGTTGAAAATGCAAGATTATTAAATGAAGATGAATTAGTGGTTAAGTGGGAAATTGTGACTACATTTCCTTTTTTTAATTTAAATATTGCTTGGTACTGAATTTAATTGATATTTGCTTAACATCAATTAAATTTTTCTTTATGAATTATCTCTGGTTATTAAACATTGTTGAACTTTGGCATATTCATGTGGTTATTGAACTTTCGTATATTTATGTGGTTATAAAAATGATTTAATGTTATTTTAAAATGTTAACATCATAATTGAAATTGGCAATCATTTAACATTTAAATTACGATTCTGATGCATTTTACATAACCATTGTCTTCAAGCATAATCATGCAATAGCAAATCCAATTATTACTGTTATCATTTGAAGGAATTGAACAATTCACTGCGTTAGGAAATTATACATAAACCATTGTCTTAATCATATTCATATTTTTTTAAATCCAATAAAAATATAATGTTTATTCTAATTAAAAATTTATGATTGAATTATTTTTAAAAGTATTTTAATTACTTACAGATTTGATTCAAATAAAATATACAATCAAATTTATTTTAAAAACTCAATTCGCAAATACATTTTAAGTAAATATCTTAGTATAGAAATGAGTTTATTATATGATTTAATAAACAGACGCTGACAACCAAAGACATTAATAACCTTACTTCGACGAAATGCATTCAAAGATATTTCAAAATACTGCAATTTTGTAAAAATGACTTAAAATAAGTATTTTTACAAATTCATCACTTAATATAATCCTCTTCTCCCTAATATTAATAAATAAAAGCCATATAAATTTTACAAGACATGAAGGACGAAGCTCTTAAAAGGATTACTAGTGTTAAATATTTCAAACTGCAAAATAGATATACTTGGCAAAAGTTTAATTCGTTCGCTTTTCTGCCTCTTCTTCATACTTTGTCACCTAAATGCCATACATCATGTCACGACCTAAGCTACGACACATAAATATTTCATTTTTAAAGCATTAATCATGCTTCCTTTGAAACTGAGTAAAGTGGTCTTGAAATATGCCGATATTGATATTTTTGAAAGGTTCACTCCAGTTGTGCACTTGGAAGTGATATCTAAATAAGATGCCACACATAGATGGTCTCTTGCAAAGTGTGAAATTTCTTTCGATTTAAAAAGCATAAAATTCAACATTATTTATCTCATTGTTGTATTTTGAGATATGACCTGGTTTCAGGAAATAGGAATAAATCTAAATTTTTGAGTTTTGTCAAATATATTTTTCATATAAAATTTTTTTTTTAGTTAAATCATTTCATAGTAATAATGAGTGCAAAATAAATGTACTATATTGATCGATAGTTTAATATGTAGTTTATGAAAGTAAGTAGTTATATAATTTATATAGTTCATTATGAATAACTAATAACTATTATTTTTATCTAAACAATAAGCAATTAAAATAAATAAATAAAAATGGGCCTGAGGGCCGAATGGCTAGAACTTTGGAGCTCGGTACCACAAGTTTCGGGTTCAAGTCCCGGCGGTGTCATCGATGTGTGTAGGGGTTCGGAATCCACTTTAAACCGTAAGTCCCGGTCTAACAGGATCGTAGAGCTTAACGGCTACACGCTACACTTCCTAGGTAGTGATAGGTGAATAACGTCGATGCGGCCCTTGTCTTAAGCAATCAAAGACAACTGCCTGAGTGTTTGCCAGCTGCATGAGGAAAAAAAAATGAATGAAATAAATCAATACAATAAATAGAAATGCAATAAATAAAAAATAAAATAAATAAACTCTTATTAAATCCCAATATTAAAAAAATTATGAAAAAAATAGAACAAGTAATGTAAAAAAAAAAAAAAATTTTTTAAGGTCAATTCCTACTTTTTTTTCACCCTATTGCAGAAAGTCCTTTATAAATAATTTTCATTCCTTTTTTTAAGTTTATTTGGCGCCATTGTAAGATATACGTAACTGAAATCAAAAAAAAAAAAAAAAAAAAAAACTAAAATTAATGAATTAAATTTAATTACTGAATTAATATTTGAAAAACTGTATTAACATCTAGTGTCAGCCACTACAAGTTTTAAAAAAATGTATTTGAACTGGAGTGGATGAATAAAAAGTATTTTATGAACGATTGAAAATTTGAACAAGATATATATAGGGAGAGTGTGAGCTAATAGAAGGAATTGAAAAAGAGTAAAGAAAACTTGAATCAAAACTACAAATCATCAACATGAATAAGAACACTTTAATAGTAATGCATTAATTTCCTATTTATAATTCAAGCGCAGGTAATTCTTGTTCTAAATAGTTTATAATTACAATTAAATATATTATTTTTTATTATATTTTATTCGAATAAACATAAATAAAAAGGGAATTTTTGTTTTTTATCCCAAGCACCGTTTCAAACCAATCAATTTACTGTGGAAAAAAGGGTTCTAAACGATATTGCTTAAAAATTGTTTGAAATAAATGCGCAAATGTCTTTATATTGCTTTAATGTAGCAAAAGTTAAAAGGGCTTTTAAGAAATTCAAGTGAGCTGGAAACAATTTTATGAATGTCATTTTACTTATTTTATGAATGTTTTTTTTGTTGTTATTTTTGTGTTAAAGAAATGCTTTATAAATAAATTACAGGATTCCAAGTATATTGTGAGTCATCTTAAAAATTATACTATTATATTTTTTGTTAAACAAGTCAGTTGGAAAGAATAGGTCAATTTAAACAAAAGTATATAATGGACTACAATGCATGATGTACTACAAAGCAATTGAGTTGCCTGGTACCCTGTGGACATTAGCAATATATATATATATATTATATATATATATGTTGTCCTAATACAGCTGGCAATATAGACCGTAATCTTTCATGCCATAAGGGCTGCACCGACGTTACTCACTTTGCATTACACAGGGGGCGCGTGTAACTTGAAGATAAGCCATGGACGCGGAGTAACAATGTCCCCGCAACGCTTTACGGACCGGAACCTACAGTTTAAAGTGTGTTCCGAACGACTACAAACACCCATAGCACCGCCGGAATTCGAACCCGATATATGTGGTACCGAGCGCCAGAGTGCCGGGGGCCATATATATATATATATATATATATATATATATATATATATATATATATATACAGATTCATTAAGCCCATCTTGTCGCAGGCAATGCGTTTCTGTTTCAACATCGCTTATTGGATTTCGAACCAGATTCATGTATTCTGAAAACCTAATGCCTTATACAGCAAGGCCAGCCAACTCTAATTCTTATCAATTAATTTTAAACTTGTCTAATAAGTTTGTTTTTAAAATTATAATAAGTACTTGCATTTTTCCAAATTAAATAAATTTAATATTATTTTTGTTTTCTAAGCTCGTATTTCCCTTCAAATCATTTTATAACTTGAATCTTCATAACCGAAGCTATTTACTGATTGAACAATCTTGAATTTAATGACTTTGAAATAGAATTCAAATGCTACTATGACGTGGACTTGATAAAGTCTTAAACACAGTTTAAAAATTCTTTCCTTTTTCGAAATACAGCCATATGTTGTTGAAAGTAGGAAATAGGATTTTTCAATCTCAAAAAATAAGTTTTTAAGACAGTTACTTTTGCAATATATTTTGTTGTGAAATGTTCTGTCCATTTTAATAGTTTAGATAAAAATGATAGCTTAAAAAAAAATATTTTTTTCGATCATTAATATTATCACAAATCTTTTGAAAGACGTTTTCTCATCTGACTGTGGTGACACTGTTGTTTTACCACAGAATTTTTTTTTTATTTTAATATCATCTTTTGAAATAAGCTAAGGTCTGGCAAAGTAATTAAGTAAGCTGCTAAAGCTTGCAGAATTATTCCAGCTTCGTACTACATTCATTCTACCTCTTAGTTACCTTAATTATGCTAGCTTAATTAATTCTTGTTTATTTCATTTTAAAAAAATTCTGTAATCTTCTTCTTCTGGAGAAAGGTTGAAAGAATAGGATGGTTATTGAAGCACAACTGCTCAGCCAAATTTTTCTAAGACACTCTTTATCACTCTTGCAGTATGAAGTTTGGCAAAGTCTCTGAAGAATCATTATTTTCCATGCATAACTGTTTATAAACTTGATATTTTGACAAAATTGATATCGTTTGGTTGATGAATATCAATTGATAAATTGATATTGATCGCCACAAATTGATATTTTTGTCCGTTATGGTTATCACCTAATATCTCATAATTTCTACGACACCCGAAAGAAAATTCTTTGGTGGTAAACCATTTTTACAGTAATTTTATTACGTCTTGTTTTATTTTATTATAAAGGTTCACTGATTTATTACATATAGTAAGAAGTTGAATCGGTTTTATCAAATTCTGTAATTATACTTCAAATAACATATAGGATTTGTGTTACGACCTAAATTATTCTAAATTTATAAAGGACAATGGTTTAGTTAAAGCGCTTGCCATTAAACTTATATGGAAAAGCGTCATATGTTTGTTCTTATATTTGTAAGACAATTAAGGTATCATAATATTTAATTAAATATCATTAAAACACACTAAATACAATTTTTGCTATTAAATAGTTCTTTGCTATCCACTCAAAAATAAAGAGAAAGCATTAGACAAATATCCTACTAAATGTTATATCGATCACAAGATCTCTTTTCTCTTTGTAAAAAGAACCATTATATCGATTATTTTGTGGTTTTCCAGAAATGGGCAATTAGTAAAATAAATGACTTTTTTCCTCCTATTTATTCACTTCTCTTCTAGTGCCTCTTTTACCACTGCGTTCCAATTTTTTTTTCCTTTAAAAGATGGACAGCGTGTTATTTTGGAAACATTTTTCTAACAACTTTGAAGGTTTAATGAGCCATTTTTTTTTTTTTTTACCAATGTGAGGTTTGAAACATTTAAGCATATATTATCGATTTAACTAAATGTTCTTATTTGTTATGTCTTAATTCAGACTTATTTGGGAATGTCTTTCATTACACAGCATTTTTTTTTTTTTTTTCTTTTTTATTTTTTTTTTTTTTTTTTTTTTTTTTACCTTTTTTTTTTTTTTTTTTTTTTTTTGTCTCTTTGGAAGCGTTGAGAGGGGAAAGAAGCAAATTTAAGTAAATAGCAATTTCTTTCATTTTTTGTTTGTTTGTTTTACTATTTTCTTCTCATCAAATAAACTGGGTTCGAAAACTTTTTATTCAAGAGAAAAGTAAAATTTTTTTTTGTGCAGTTTAAACTGTGTTTTATACTATGTAAATACTTTTGAAATTAATTAAATTTATTAGGTGATTTAAATTATTTTAAGCAACAATATTTTACTTGTCAACATTTTTTTTTAGTCTTTTCTATTTTAAGATAAATATTAGAATTTAACTTTTCGAAACTATGTTGTAATTAAAACAAGTAATATAAAAAAAAAATAAGTCAATTTCTACTTTTTTTTTCACTATATTGCAGAAAGTCCTTTATAAATAATTTTCATTCATTTTTTTAAGTTTATCTGGCTCCATTATTGATAGATATATGCAACTTAAATCTAAAAAAAACTGAAATTAATTATTTAAATTTAATTACTGAATTAATATTTGAAAAAACTGTATTAACATCAAGTGTCATCCACTACAAGTTCAAAAAAACTGTATTTGAACTTGAGTAGATAAATAAAAAGTATTTTGTTAACGATTGAAAATTTGAACAAGATATATATAGGGAGAGTGTGAACTAATAGAAGGAATTGAAAAAATACTATATTATTATATGTTTTTTTTTTTACTTTTACAAAATTAATTATGACAAAATGCAGCAATATTTTTCTATGTGTATGTAGCCCGTAGTATTCTCTAGGTAAGGCTGAATATGTACATAACTTCTGTTCAATAGACGAATATTTAACGCCAAAATGTCGAATATTTAACGCCAAAGTGTCAAATATTTAACGCCAAAGTGTCGAATATTTAACGCCAAAGAGTCGAATATTCAACGCCAAAGAGTCGATATTTAACGCCAAAGAGTCGAATATCTAACGCCAAAGTGTCGAATGATTAACGCCATAGAGTCAAATATTTAACGCAAAACAGTCGAATATTTAACGCAAAACAGTCGAATATTTAACGCCAAAGAATCGAATGTGTTAAAGTCAAAGTATCCGGATATTGAAAACAATTTTTTTTACTTTAGATGAAGTTTTTATTCAAAATTTAATAATAAACGTGATCATTTCAAACTTGTTAAAAATGTTTTATTTTGGAATTAAAATGGTTAAATAACAACATATAAAATTCTTTAAAATTACTTAAGTTTACTTCAAATTTATTTCATTAAGTGTAAGAAAAAGTGTTATAGATGTTAAATACCAGTTTTTATGTTATCTAAATAGTAATTTTACAATCGTAGCAGTTAAAAAATGAAATATAATTGAAACAATAATATTTTATGGGTGTATAAACTTAAATATTTTTCTAAAAGACATGATTTCTTATGTGTTTTGTGATATATAGATATCCAGCCAAAAGTTGAATTTAAGTACAGTTATATTTTATTTTACCTATCCAGCTAAATTAAAATGCATTAAGTTCCCCTACGGTTTAAGGAATTTAAAAATAAATTTAGAAAATAAATATAAAAAAAACCCTCCACCTCTCTCACGAATTCATTAATATAATAATAATAGATTCGCCTTTGCTCCAGAAGCAAAGCAAGGTATTCTATTGATTCTTCAACCTGAACTTTCTTTACTCATATTTTTATTTCGGACAATGCTGTCCTTATTTTTTTTGGATATCGGCAGTCCCCGGAATCTCTCTTTACATTTTCGATCGATTCCTGATTTCCTTAAACAAATATTTGCAACTCGCAGGGAAAGAAAATATAATTCAATTACTGGAGGAATTCAAACCCGCACTAGGAACTACAAACGAATGAACTTTGAGGGTTACATGCCCCATGAACACAAAACACTTCTGGAAGCCTTCTATATATTTGTACCTTTTCTAAAATTTTGAAAGGTATATACGCACAGAAGGGGCTTCAACAATATTCTGGAGTTTCAATGCTTTTTCGCCAGCATCCCTTTGCTTTATTTGAATGAGAACTTAATGCATGGACAATCTTTGGCATAAATAAGTTGAACTTAACTCAATAAAACTCAACATCTGGAGAATGTCTTTATTTTCAATCAAACTACTTAATTTAGGATGAAATCAATCCCTATTTTAGAATCGTTTTAAATTAAGGATCAAATCACATAGTAAATTCTTCTTAAATCTAAAGAAAATCAATAAATATTTTTCAGGAATATTTTTGAAATTCAGTTTAAACTTAAGTTTTTTTAATTTCCAAATAAAAAATTATTTGATTTTATTTTTATTTATTTTTTTAACTTTAGGTTTCCTCCTTCTTCAGAAATTGAACTCATTTGACGTGATATACCATTAAAAGTAATACTTTTAATTTCCTCATTTAAGTGTTGTGTTAATAAATAATCCAAATAGACGCCCCAGCTGAGAACTGCTGTTAGCTTTTAACACCATCCTTCTTTTTAGCGTTTGACTATGAAACTCAATTAGGTGGTCCATTTAGTGAAAGAATTATTTCAACTCCGTTCTAGTACCGCTGTATAAAAGCTCTTACTCTAGTCCTTTCTCTTTTAATGTTTCCCTTAATGGGTGTGCCGTTGCCTTCTAATAGGACAGCGCTGGTGCTCTAGTGAATGGTAGTTCCACCAGGCTATTGACTACTGCTAAGGGGTTGAGCTGTCCATAGTTGATAGCGAATGGTGATCTTTCCGATTATACTGATGTCTTTAGATTCCATTCTTGTTGTGTAAAAAGACCAAAGGCTTCAGCAACAGGGTTATTGAGGGAAGTTAATGGCGGTTCGTGTTTCTTTCCTGGCAACCTGAATGGTAACGCAGATTAAATTTGTGCCAAATAACCACCAATAAGTATTAGTTTGCACTTGGAGGATAAATTCGTCTCTTTCCCCGAATGTTTATTCCAGTTGTTTGGATAATGTCAATGGTTTAAAATGCTGAAACCTAATCTGCTTTTTCATTTCCTTTTTTACAGAAAGAAAGGAGTAATATCTTTTTGTTTTCGTTTTTAGGAGATATATGTTTCAGTATGTGTTATTTAAGTTTAAATTCATGTAAACATAATTGCACTTATTTCTTTTATCTATAATGTTACTTTGTATAAAAAATTTGAAAACACATATAATTATTAAAAATAAGTAACTTTATAAGCATATAATAATAACAATAATCATATAATGATAGCAATAAGCATATAATTATTACAATAATTAAAGACATTTTATGAGTAGTTTTGTCTGTTTGTAAAAAAAAATTACCGCATAATTTAAAAATTACTATTCCTACAATAAAAAAAATTGTTAATTCAAATATTTACTTAAAATTAAAATTAATAATTAAATATGCAAAACGAAAACTTTTATATCACATCAATATATATGTTTATTGTAGTAATATATGTAGATAGTTGTAAAGTAAAATTATGGATATATTTTTTTCACTACCTAAAAACGTAAATTATATTTAAATAAGCTATTATATAATACAATGTAATACATAAATATTTTTGTATATGCACATGATATTTTGCTAAATTTGTAACATAAAATTTCGATCTATTTTGATTTCTTCACATTTTGGAAAAGAAATTAAAATGGAGACAGAAACTGGTTTTGAATGGAATTTTCAAGTCTCCATATCATTTCAATAACCAAATGTACTATATTTTAATATTAAACTATGCAATATTAATATTTACGCACTGATAATATACTAAGTAGATTAAATTTTAAGCATAAGCATTTTATTAATTTTTTTCAAATTATTTTCTAAAACGATTTGTTAAATTAATAAAGTAAACGGAACAGTAAGAAATATTTTCTTTTACATTACTCGTTTTAGATACAAATGTAAAGCTTGTAAAATACAAATAGTTTTATAATACGTACTTTAGAAACGTTAAAGATAAGTGAAATAAAGAAATGTAATTTATTTTTCAGGCATTGAATCTTTTAACCAATAATTTAAAAAAAAGGTGGCATATTGGGTTAAAAAGTTTCCTTTTAGATTTTAAGTGCATAATATTTACTCACTAGAAAGAAGCGTAAAAATATTTTTTTTAAATTAGATTAAAAATAAACAATAAATTGAATTTTTACAAAATAATGTTTTCGTTTTATCAGTACTCTGCTGCAAATGTTGCACCGAAATATTGATCGTAAAAGCTTAATGTATCACTTTATTTAAGAAAATCATTTTAAGAAAACATTATCGCTTTTACAACCTTAGAAAGAACCTGGGAATTTTATACATTTATTCGGTAATGCAATTGTGGGAGTTTCCTGTTACGAAAATTTCCTTTTATTAAATTTTCAAACCCAAGCGTATCTGGGGGATAAAGCGAACATTACCAACGAAATAGTTTATTGACTTCCGCCAAGGTACAAAAAAATTGAGATGGGATCAAAAAATAAATCCTGGAACGTTTATTCAGTCTAAACTACTTTATGAACAGAGTTCCTTTTCTCAGAGGAGTCTTGGTTTAAGGGTCAGAACTCGCTTCTATGCCAAATTGATAGAAATTGTGAGTGTTTTGAAACGATAAGCTTGGTGAAAAAGAAAATTCATAGAATTTGGTACAAAAAGAGCCAACCAGATTTGTCACTTTTAATTATTATTTTTTTTTAATATTAGTCCTGGTTGAGTTTTGATGTCATTTGTTACTAGCAAAACATGTTCAAAACAGACTGTAAAGTTATTATTTGAACATTATATATTCTACCTGAAAAGAGCAAAAATAATTTCCAAGAAATTGTGTTGTAGGTAAGTGAGAAAAATTGCAATCTAAACCAGTAACAAAAAAATTTTGAAACGAAAAAGGAAAGTTACAGAATTTTGTTTAAAAACTGTAACCGGATTTAACACTTTTAAATCCTTTTTCTTTTAATATTGAACAATTTTTATGTCATTTACTATTGAAATATCGGTTCTAACCCAATTGTAGGATTATAAATTGAACATTAAAATTATTGAACGTTTACATTTAGAATTATAAATTGAACTTTAATAATATTATGTTATTTATTATTATTGAACATTATTAATATTAATTATTTAAAAAAGAGAGCAATAATGATTTGCATAAGGCTTATTAAATACCGAATTATACATGATGTAAACCTGGAATTTACCATAAAGGGTAAGTAATGACCAGTAGCCAATAAAATAAGCCACTGTTGATGACAGCTTAAAGTCACAAAATTTGTTTTGATTATTTAAAAGCTACTTCGATTATTCACAAATATTTTAACAGCCAAGTATTGGTCCAGTTACTGAATTAAATAACTTTGAGTAATCATTTTTTTTCGCAAATTGTATAAGCTTTTGTAGGCATTTCATTCGACTAAACATTATGTGATAAATTTTCTTTTATTATTATTATGAGTTATTTTTTAATTATAAAAATTATTGCATTTCATCTATAATTTATTTTTTTATTAAATTTATTATCATAAAGAAGGAATGAAAACAATAAATGTAGTATCAAAATTGGAATTCTTTGAACTAATAACCCTTCTTTGAACTAATAACATGGGCCTTTAAATAGAATGTAGATTTTTTTTTAAAAAAATGAGAATTAAAAATGAAATTTCATTATTTAAATGTACATGTTCTAAATAGAGTTTTTATTTTTATAGAAATGTTCCACTTTTTAAAGTGGCATTTTAATAATAGCTATTTTATTGATAAAAAATATTTCTTTTAATAGCAAAAGTTTAATTTTTGACAATAGTATACTGCTTTCCGCTCTATCTATTGCATAGCAACACGAAACAGGATCAAGCGAGTTCCGTTTCCAGTTATGATAAGCCATTCGTCCCAGTGGTTGCAAACCAAGATAAGAAAATAAACTATATTTCAGAAACAGTCATTAATAAAACTGTAGGAAGATGTTTTGTTTAAACATTTGCGCTGGTCCAAGTTTCACTCCCAAAGCAGAGAAGTCACAACGTGTAAGTCCCTGACCTCTGTTTATTTAGCACTATTCTGAAGTAATCTTGCAAATATATTTCTCTAAAGAAATATATTTGCATATATATAAGTGTTTGCACTTCCATAAATAACAGTTCTGACAAGGAATCCAAAAATAACATAAATTATTATTATAATAAATTATTTAATTATCGAAAATTAATTAGTATGCAATTAATAATTTTGACATAACACAAACTTGATTAACTTCATCAATTTAATTTATATAAGGTGTGCGTGAATAATCCCTATTTGTCTAATAGATGTAAGTTCTTTCAGATAGGGAGTTGCAAAGGAATTGATACTAAAATCTAAACATTTATTATTATTATTACTATTATTTCAAGGAAAGAATTTTCAGAATCATTTTTCCGTTTCTTACATTTTCTTAACAATATATTTTTCTGAAGAACATTTTATTTTAGAAAAATTATCATAGCATTTGTTTGTTCGTTCTAATTGTTTTAAATTAGTTCGTTCTAAAAATATTCGTATTCTTCGTTTTCTTTCTAAACTAATGTGTTGTATTGTTATCCTTGTTGACTTAGTCTTATTTAAATTTAAAATGATACTATACTTGAATATTTCTTATTATTTAGTATATATTAATAACTAATAATATGCATTAGTATATCGTATTCTAATAGTTCTTTGAGGCCTAGTAGTAGTATGTATGTAGTAGTATGACTAGCGCACTGGCTCCCGGCACCACAGGTTTGAGGCTCCAGTCCAGGCAGTGTCATGGATGCCTTTAGTAGTTCGGAATCCCTCCCCCAAACCGTGTAGGCCCCAATCTAATATGCCTGTAAGGCGTTGAAATGGGGCTGAAACCCTACTCCGTACAAAGAAAGCATCTTGTGTTTCGATGTCTGCTGGGAGAAGGACTTGGCCCGCAATGGGGCTGTCGCGCCACTGATGACGAACAATAGTGTTTTACTTAATACAAAATTTTCATCTATATTTAGAAATAACGAACACTGTTATACTTTATTCCAGTTATTGGATAATAGATATTTCATTTAAATTTCAAGTATGCAATTGAAAATATTCCTTAATTAAAAAAAAAACAAAAAAACTTTTATTTCTTTCTTTATAAAATAATGTTAAAGCAATTTACTTTAAAAATATTTTTTTTTTAAATTATAATTCCTTCTAGATAATTCATTTAAAGATGACATAAATTTATTTAACAAATATAATAATAATAAAAAGTATAGTAAACTCGTAATTAATAAAATGCGAGTTTTTAACTTTCAAATAACTGCTGCATAATAGCGTGACGAAACTATTGTACTGTACCATGATTTCCAGTCCTCACATTATAGATAGAGTTTACTAAACTCTAAATGTCCTATTTTATTAATGAACCAACTTTGCGAAGTCAAGTGCTTATGGCAGGCTTCCAACATTCATAACGCGATATTTAACGCGTAATAGCCTAACCGTATAAAATTAATGATTTTTCGCTGAAAAATACCTTGCACACTATCAGTTAGATAATTTTAAAGATCTAATTATTCAACACTGTTTTGCGCACGTAATGTAGCCAAACATGCTCACTTTATTTAAATACTGATACTTTGAATTCTTGGCAAAAGTCATAGATGATTTTCTTGTAAATTACATTAGAATTTAATATTTTAACTAAGAAGATTTTAAAAAAATAAATAAATAAAATGCTCGGGATTATGAAGCATTAATCATGTGAATTTTCAATAGTATTAGAAAAATAAAACAAATTTTTAATTTAAAAATATTGATAACAAAAAATCAAAATTTCCTACAAAATTGCAAGGATCTTAGTTAAAGTAAATTTTTATTACAATAATTTTATTCTTGAGAATTCTAGTCAAAAAATTTAATTTAAAAAGGTAAATGAATAATAATTATAATTTTCTAAATTATATTTAAATAAATGTCATCAAAATAAAAAATAATTACATGCTCATAAATATATTTGTATATTCAAAAATTATATATTTTTGTGAGTGCAATCAAACCAAAATATAATTAATAAAAGAAGAAAATTAACATTAAAGTAAGCAAGTTGGCAACTAGATTGTAACTGGGAGTGGTTGGGTTGAGATACTTGAGGCTCGGGTTGGAGAACTCACAAGTTTATTAACTCACGCACAAACACCACAGAAATATAATTAGAGATATACAATATTTAACACATTTAAAGACAGAAGTTATAGAATCGTGGAAGGACTCCACTTCCAAGTCGAAAACCCGAAACTCGGCTAAGCACAGGGGCTTGAAATATACTGCCTTTCCAGGAGGCAATCTGTAGACCTACTAATGCGTCGGAAAATACAAAACATTACCACATTAAAAATGTATAAAAATAATATTTCAGTTTACTTAAGACAATCACAATATTTGCTATTTTTTTCTGAGATATATTTCAGTTATTAAAACTTCTTGTTTTACTCAATGGTGGAAAAAAAATCCAAATGAAATAAAATCAGACAATATTATGCTAAGAAGTTTTTATCCGTTTAACATGCGTAATGTTTTATATTATAAATATTTTACTACATTTTGTTTTACTTTATATATTTTATTAGTTGTTTAAAGTCTCTTTTTATATCCAAATGCGACAAATCTAAAAGATACAATATTTGTTTTGAAAGTCTTCTAAATTATAATGCAGTTTTCTGAAAACAAATATAAATGCATTATTGTTAAACACATATTAAAGTCTCCTAGAAGTTCTAAAAGACTTTCAGCTATAACTTAATAATAATTGCTTGCATTCTTTGAAAGGCTTCTTGGGTAATTTCCATCAATAATATGACACAAATGCGAAAGCTCTGATTACAGCAATATATTATTCTGGATAACAAGTTTATCTGCTAAGCAAAATGTACTCTGAAATTACATTACTGCCCTTCCCCGTCCCAGCGAATTCTATCTGTTAAATTTAATATGTAGTCGGATGCTTTTCTAACTCTGGGGAGAAGGCCAGGAAACACGAAGTAATTGAGAAGCTCTTACAATGCCTTCGAGACACTTTGTTGCCAATCGTGTTTCCAACTGCAGTCGTGACTCCGAAGATTCACAAGAACACTTGATTACTCTGGCGAATCGGATCGAGAGATCGCCGAGTAATCGATGCGCCAATGCATGAAGTTCTACAGGCTGGAAAGTATCGCATATTGATTAAACATATATTTTTATCAAGTATATCTTGAATAGTAATAAAACGCATAAAAGTCTACATGAAAATTATTCATTAGTCTATATTAATGAAATGTTAAATCAAAACTTAAATAATGTTTTCTTTAAGTATTTTGATTAATGCATTAAATAAGAATGAAAGTGTGAAGTGCATTTATTTAAATGATATGGCATTTAACAATAAAATGATTAGAAACAAAAGAGTATAACACATAAGTGTGTTATTGCATGTACAGGGTGATTATAATTAAAGTCCCACTTTCAAAATGCTATAAAAAAGAACCACTAGTCACAATAAGTTCAAATTTGAACTGAAGATACTTGAAGAGGGAAACAGCCCAACATCGAAAAAAATTCTGAAGTGTATTAATAGATGACGCTGTAAGCGGCATAAAGAATGGGAATTCGGCTGCCAAGGATATGCGATACCAAATTGGATGGGAAAAAACGGTGAAGCTTATTTTGAAAATTTTTTTGATGCCGTACCGTTTCCCTCTTCTTCAAGTATCTTCATTTCAAATTTGAACTCATTGTGACGAGTAGTTGTTTTTTTACAGCATTTTGTAAGTGGTACTTTAATTATAATCACCCTGTATATTGAACTTCATGAATTCAACTCGAAAAATGATATTAATTCAAATCTTATGTGTTTATGTGTATGGTCTCAATAAATTTGTATGCCAAAGGGTTTCTTCATTGTATCTAAGAAGTTTCAGCACGTTACAAGTTAAGCTATTATTACTACTACTACAATACCACATCGCATCACTGTAGCTAGAGCTTAGAAGTACCTGTACGGTTTTCGGAAGGACATGCGCGAAATTGCATATCTACACACTAATATACAGGTACCATTAATTTCCTTTTATTCTAATCAAATACATTTTCTTTATCTATATATATACGGATTACGCCCATAAAAATTTCAAATACCAAACACACAAATACACATTGTATATATATATATATATATATATATATATATATAAATAATGTGTATTTGTGTGTTAGGTACTTGAAATAACGCACATAAAAATTTCAAATACCTTAAAAAAGTTTAAAATTAATATATTTCAAACATTTTTGATTTTAACCCCATTCACTACTTATGCAAGCTGATGCCATATTGATCACCCCACAACAGCCAAAAATGAATGATAAAAAAAAGATACAATGATACATTTTTAAAAATTTCAAAAATGTATTCCGAAACATACTTAAGGGAGCGAATTTCAACTAGCCATTAGGAGAAGCAACCTTCAGAAAAGTGTCCCTTTATCTCTTACAGGAAATATTTTGTGACGTTCTTTTTTAGCATCGGTTGCAAATTGCTTTCGGTGTATAATGCTCCTTCTTTAAATGTGGCGTGGAAATTGCTACATTATTCCGATTAAACATGGAAATGCAAATGCCGAAATAGGAATGTAAGTGGATGAGCGTCGCCGGAGATGATGTCCCAGTTGACACCTCCAGCTTTGGCTTCACGAAATCGGAATGTGTCACAAAATGAGCTGCGACTACCGAGACGAGTGACTGAATAAGAGACGTGTTCCGCTATTCGGAGGGAAGCGCATTTTGTTGTGTTTTTTATTTGAGTAGTAAATGGAATTAAATGTTCTTTTATGAATGTTTTTTAAAATATCTGCTTTATGCATTTAGATGGCTATTTTTAGTAAATCTCGTCTACATGAAATGCGTAAACCAGGAGCAGCCAACCCGCGATCCGCCTTGAATATTCTTGCGGCCCGTGAGATTTATCACACTTATACAAAATATATTTATTTCATAATGGCCAAAATAGTTAAAACCAAAGTATTAAAAAAATGCACTATGTGTGTATCCATATATTGTCAAATTGGAAAAATTCTCTATATATCTGTCATATATATATCATATATATATATATAGAGAGAGAGGGGGAGAATTTTTCCAATTTGAGAAATCTGGCACACAAAAGTATTAACACTTTTGGTTCAACTTGCACCTGAGTATCGTTTTTTTTTTTTTTTTTTTTTTTTTGTTTTTTACGTAAATGAAATTGACCAAACGCAAAACAAGCTCAAACATAACGGACGCTAACCAGCAACACCAATTACGATGTGCAAATACCCAAATTGAAATCGATTTGCAAAACTTAAATGAAAGAATACATGGAAGTGAAAGTTACATGTAAGAATAATAGTAAACACAATAATAATAACTCTATGTTTCCATTTTTAACTCCAAAACAAATGTCTATAGTGGGTCTAAATCTAATATGGGGATATATAATTTTATATACGGCCCGCGGAGTTATGATGCCTTTCCAAAGTGGACCGCAAGATCATTTGGGTTGGCCAGCCCTGGCATAAACAATGAGGACTTTAATATCTGTAGAATTTGATTTCGTATATTTCTTTTAAAATAAAAATTTTCCATGAAGTATTTCCCTATTTTGCGTCTATATCCCGAATGAAGTTTCTTGATTTTATAAATATAGTATACAAGTCTTGAGATATATATCGAAATGGAAAAAAATAACATTTCTGAATAACATTCATTTCATAACATAAACACTACCAATTTAATAATAACAGAGTCAATATTTGAAATTAAAATATACATTTTCTCACACGAAGATGAAAAACTTAAACAAAATATAAAAATTATATATTCAAATGTACCTTAAATTTAAATAATTGATTTAACTAAAAGTGGCTAAAAATCATTTATGGAAAGTTCGCATTAAAAATTTTAGATTCCTTTTAGGTATTGAGTCTTCTCTTTACCAAATGCAGGAAGACCGATGACAAAAAATGATTTATAAACAATAGGTTTATTTTAATAGTTGTATAAACATTATTACAATGTTTTATATTGTGGATATTATAATGATATTCAAAAAGTATTTTATATAAATGAGTTTTATGTTGTTTTTTATAGTACTGAATATGATTGTTATGTAACTTCTTTTCGAATGTGCACATAATGTTTCATTTTTTAAATGTAATTCAAAGTCATACTCATATATAACTAGGATGCACGAAAGTTTAGGTTCGAATGTTCTTGCAGCATCTGTTAAAGGCTTGTTAGAGATTATAATAACAGGATAGTAAGCCTGCTTGGTAAGATCTTTTCGAGTTTGCCCTTATACAACACTCAAATGCAAGGCAGATGTACTTAAAATCTACCCAAAAATCAATGTTCCTCCCTCATCACTCGCTGGTGAGTTGTTTATGCAGCACTTGAAGGAAAGCTCAGACAAACTAATGGTCAACAAAAAAAATCAATTCAAATCAAAAAATTTCTCATTTAATATCTATGAATTAATGACTTGTAAATATGTGATTAGTTTTTTTTTTAGATTCTCATAGAATTTTAATAGAATTATGTTATTGATAGACATTTTAACTTTACAATTAAAATATCTAAAGTTTAATAATCCCACTTTAAATCACAATATTTCTAAATATGTTTAATTACTTTAGCTCAAGGTTTGATGGGTAATTTAATAAATACGTTAATAAAGTTAATTTATTAAAATGAAGTTTTAGGCTAATACGTCCATTTGTAGCATATGAAAATATGGTAGAAGCTTCAAGCCGTTTAATTGCATCTATTAGGGTAGTCTAGTTAAATTGGCACAATGTTGACCCAAATAAGTATATTTTTTTATAAAGGGATTGAAAAGCTTACAATAATTTTATCTATAAAAACTGTGCCTTGTTCTTATATTGCGATTAATAAGTAATGTTCATTTCTAAAATATAAAGTTCCGTTAGACTTTACGTTTTTAAATATTTCATGCATATTTTTTTCAAATGATTTTAAGCTAAACTCTTCTTATGATTAACTAACTCTTTCAAATGATATAAAAACCTTTTTAAGTCATTCCATTAAAAAAAAAATTTCAAATGCTTTTAATTATACTGCGTGAAAATGATTGTATTACAGTATAGGTAATTGAATGTACTATAAATAGTTTTCCTATCATGTGACATATCTTCATTTGGCACTAGTGAAACAAACAAATGAAGAAAACAAAATCGCAATTGTAATGGGAGAACAAAGAAGGAATTTACTCTCCACTGAAGCGATCCTATAATTTATTCAAGACTGTTTAACAAAATCCACTTAACAGTTGGCGAACTTTTTCTTTTTCTTCGCCAAGGGTTTTCTTCCACCTGATTATCAGTTCACCTGAAAACTAGCGTAATTAATACGGAACCTCCATTTTCCGATGAGAGTTCAGTGATTAAATATGCATTACTCCAAGTTTTATTCAGCGAATTTTTATCCGGCGTTGTAATCGTTAAATCGAGAAGAGGTAGGCCGAGATAAAAGACTGCTTCTCTGATAATTAGAAAAGCGAAAATTTTGCTTCTCATCTGATGCTTCGTTTGAGAACAAAGACGCGCTGGGGTGATTGGACGGTTCGAAGCAGGGAGGAATTCAAGAATGCCTGCTGAAAGTTCGAAAGGAATATTTGAAATTTGCCCGGAGAGAAGAATTTATTAATTATGAAAACTCAATATTTCTGAGAGGAGCATTAGTTTGCTCTGCGGAATTCGATAACAATAGACATGTTACTGAATTCATTAAATCGTTGATTTTGCAGGAATTGTATATTTAACTTATAGTTTACATTTATTTGCATAAGAAATAAATTTTCCAAATGACTTAAAATCTTAATTGGCTTTTGTGTAATTGTGGCATTTAATTGCAGCCATTAAAGATGGAATTAAAATAATTGAAAGATTCATATAAAATGGAGTATTGAATTAATTTGAGTGTAATATAATATCTATAACA
>BPLQ01015421.1:0-16757 GCA_021605075.1 Caerostris darwini
CTCATACTAATATTTACGTCCGAATTATCCGTTTTTTCCTTTATCCGACGACTTAAACTAATAAATTCATCCAAATATTGCTCGCAACTTATTACTTCGTTATTTAAATCATCGTCCGTGATCTCAGCTGCTATCTAATATTACCGAATCATAACTCTTAACTCGGTATTCACAGTTTGTAATTTAATGAATTTATCTTCTAAAACGGATTTATCAGGCTCAACTTTATTTAGTTCCTCTTTCAGCACATTAGCAGTTTTCGTGAAACTACTACGCCGTGGCACGTTTTCTTATTGATATTGCAAGACTCATCTTTTATCTTATAAAAGTATATTCAAAAATCTCAATTTAATAATCGCAGAATACAAATTCAACTTATTACACAAATAAATTCACTCAACTAATATAGATAAGATCATTAATATACATAAGAAAATAAAAACATTTAAAATTATTAATACGCACTAATCATTTCTTATATTAACGCATATACAAATATCAATACATACATTTATTTCTCTATACAGAAAAACCAAAATTCAAAAAAATCTGGCTGGCTCGCCACTTTTCTATGTTAATATACCGACATAGAAATGGGGCCGTTGGTCTACGCATACTCGTAGGACGCCAAATGAATTAACATTAATAAAAAGCAATTAAAATAAATACTAGGACAAACAACTAATTTACTTTTACCCTTTAATGAATACGAATAAATACTATTACAATAAAATTTAGGATTTTTAATATTTGGCAGAATAAATAAAATAAAAAAAAAGTTTTTAGAAATGTTTACAGAGAAATGTTTACAGAGAAATGTTTACAGAGAAATGTTTACAGAGAAGTATTCATAATATTTCGCACGCATACCTCAATCGAAAATATTCCTTTGAGTGTGTGGGCAGTGGGGTACCAGTAGCCTCATATCCTTTTTACCAAAAAAAAAATGCTCACCGACAATTCCAAAGATGGACATAACTCACCATTACAAATTATACCTGGAGCCATTCTCGCAGCAAAAATTGTGCACCAGGCTCACGCACTATCGTAGATCGTTCGCTCTGCTTTCAACGGGTCTTCCTTTCTGCCCGCAAAAACTCCAAAAAAGGGATGGATCCCAGCAAACCGACCGGTTCTTTTGGACCTGACCGTGTGACCGGGAGGGGTTATCTACCATTCCTGGATTCATACAAAAAATAAAGGAAATACCCCTTACCCTCACACAACAGGATAATTACCAGTTACAACAACAATTAAGGATATTCTGAATTCGGTATGGAATAACCATATACTCGGCAAAGTTTTTCACAACAATTAAATAGAAGAAGTTAAAAAGAAAAATTATAACGTGTACAAAGTTGAGAATATACAAATTTTGTCTGTGACGTCGGTAACTACGAATTTTAAATATGTGAAAAACAACCATCAGCATTCCTTCTGTAGGATTAGGTTAAAAACAACTGACACATTTTGAATGTTTTCTAACAGTGACTATGATAACTCAGAAAGATGACTTAGCTAAATCGATAGTTTAGAGGTGGATTAAACGTAATCCGCAGCAGCAGAAGCGTTAGAAGTTTCTCGAAGAGTCATTTCCAAACTATAGAATCTGTTTTTGGAAATTGGAAATATTCGTCAAAGATGGGAGAAGATTGTGCAACAACACAAAATGTAGATCCGTATCAAACACTAATGGACAGCTTCTGATTTTTTTAATTCAATTATTGATCTTTTTCTCAAACTATTCAAACCCGACTTCACTATGTGGGTTTCTACGCTCACAGACCTATGATTTGTGTTTCGTTGACACAGGCAACTGTGTTGCCCACAAAGGTTGGGCACAGGAGCATCTCAAACGGCGACTAGATGAATTCAGCAACATGTTCTTAAAAGAAGAGCCCCGCTTTAGAATACAACCTGATAATAGTCAAATCCTCATCTGGAAAAAACTTGGTACCCGGAATACTCCAGCATTTGTGCATGAAATTTGGTGGAGGGGTGCCGCAGGGATGGTCTGGGCCTGTATTTCTATCAACAGCCTCACCGATCTGCACATTATAAGGAATGGAACACTAATGACTCAGTGATATAGTCATGAGATCCTCAGACATATTGAAATCCTTTATGCTGCAGCAATCAGGGATAAATTCATAATGTATTGCTAACGCCAGCTTACATCGTGCTCAGCAAGTACTATTGATAATTTCCTATTCGATGTAAGAATCCTTCGAATGGATTAGATATCATATTTCCCAGACATAATAGAACATGTTTGAAACATTCTAGTAAGATTTGGTTTGGTTTAGTTTGCCGCTCGTTATTTTTTGCACACTTTAGGCTGATTAGGCCAGGACCTACTGTTTAAATGGATTCCAAACCACTAACAAACATGCCACCGCCTTGATTTGACCTGAAGCCCGGGGTACCAAAGGCCAGAGCGCTAGTCAATTGGCCATCAGGCCACATTCTAGAGAGAAGGGTTGCTAGTCGCCTATCAGCCTCAGAAACAACTCAGCTGGTGGAAAGCTCTTTTCTTCAGGAGTGAGAGAGAATACCCCATTCCGCCATTGAATCCATATCTCGCAGGTGTGCAACGTTACTTTCTTCCAGTCTTCTTTTCTCATATCTTACAGCACCTGTATATCATATCTTACAGCACCTATATATCATAATGTAGTAATGTTTTAATGACTGAACAGTCATTAAAACATTACTACATTCGCAGTTGTGCCCCAAATCTAAATATTCTCTAATTATTTTGAGCAGTATAAAAAGATCTAATACCAGCACGTCTTTAAACAATGATAAAAAAAAGTCATCTAGAGTGTTTGAGGTATGTATAGAGTCACTGCTTTGGAAAATGAGGGAAATCAGGTGTAATTGTTCAAGCATGTGCAATCATTTAGCATCGTTGAAAAGGCCGTTAAACGCCCATAAAATTACGTCATTTTGTTTTGTAGGCGCCTTTAAAGCCAGTAGGCGTTTTGTAGGCGCCTTCAATGGCGTACGAGGAAAAATTAACGACGAAGATCGCTGGTGGATTTTAACTGCCAGATTAACTAATGAGAAATGATTCAAGGCAGTTGTATTCAATATTTTTTATTAATTTTTTGTGTATCGCCCAGCACTGGTTAATAATTGCTCATTAAATAATAACTTAAAAGGTTATTTTTTTTTTTTTTTTGCAAAACTGTGATTAGATAGAAACTCGTTTTGAATAAAAACTTAAAGAAATTTTTCCAACTAATTTATTTTAGAATGGAATTTAATAAAAGATTAATAATTTAATTTAATAAATTTTTAATTAAAAATAATTTAAATACTAAAATTATGTTAAATGGAAATAATAACGAAAATTAAAATGAACAATTAAATTTAAAAAAATTGATAGCTACGAAATATTGATTCAAATTGTTATATAAATATTAATAATTTGAATCATTATTTCGTTTCTGGTGGTATTTTTAAAAGTTTATGATTTTAAATTAATATGTAAGTAGTACACTTTCCAATAGATTACTTTTTTAAAACTGAAGCAATATTTTTATACTTATAAAAGTTTCTTTATTATAGTATTTTAAAAATTTGCTTTTCTTTTTGCCTTAGAGATTTAGATATTTTATTTTTTATTATTTTCAAATATTCCAATTAGCCTTCATAATTTGTTGTTCTTATGAAGTTCATATTTTTCAATTATTATTTTAATGTGTTTGATTGAAAATGCCTTTAATTAAATATTGCTTTTCCACAAAAGAGAGTATACGTAACGAAAATATTGCACATGTCATTGATTCTTCTGCTGGAGTTCTTTCTTCAAAAAACAATTCAAAAAATAACTCCTGATTTATGAAACCTCAAACATGTTTAAGAATGTTTTAAAGATTAAAAAAAATAAGTAAATGCTCACCTTTCAAAGCTCTGTATTTTTTGCAAATAACCCAAAGGGTCCTGCCGTTACAGAATAGACTGATGGACAAAGGGGCTCCGTAAACGATTATTAAACAAAATATATCATATGCCAATTCGTGGTATGGTGTAGGGAAGAAATTGTGATTCACGCACTGGATACACTGGGGAAACTCTGGGTGATTCTCGACATGGTAGATGATGCTCTGAAAGTTAAAAAAAAAATGTTTAAAATCGCAGAATAGGGGCCATTGGGATTTGGCTTCAAAAAATCTCTTTACCAAAGTGCGTCAAGTAACGGTGGCAATTGTAAGTGAAGTAAATTGCAAACAGTTCGATATAAAAAATTGTCGCCAAACCCCAATGGGCCCGATTTTGCGATTTGGTCAAAAAATGGATTTATTTACACACTTTTGAAACATACGAAATCATTTCTTTGAATAGTAAAGGTGTTTGATTATTCGATTTAAACATTAACTTATGTTTTCAGGGATGAATTGTTGCCTATATTAGTAATCTAATATTTTCAAAAATCATGCATTCTATATTTTGTAATTTTTGATGATGCTTTCATAGAGCGACACATTTTTTGTTCCACTTTGATCTTTTAAACCAGCATTTGTAAATGTGTTTCTTACTTATGTAGTACTCACTCAAGACGTAGTTTTAATAGATAAGTGGTAATTAAAAATTTTCCTTCCCTTTATCGTTGTCTTTCAGAACATATATAAAATATTTTTTAAATTCTGAATTTTTTTTGTTTAATTTTTACAATCACATATGTTTTTGTCTTAAGATATTAAAAATCTTCAATGTAGTAGTATTTGGTGTAATATGATGCTGTAGTACGGCGAAGAATACATTATTATGACACCTATAGACATAATAAAATTAGTTTTCTTTCGTAAAAAGTTTAATTATTCGTAATTGGAAGTATCCAATCTCTTTGTACTGACAAATTTGTTTTGATAATTTTGTTTTGATGAAATACACGCTGAAATCGTCTTTCTTGCAGTATGAATCTTAAATCTTTTTACTTGAAATGAATACGATTGGCTTATTCTTTAATTGCGATTAACTTATTTAATATATGAACAAAAAACTAATTTAACATTTTCCGGCATTGTCTTTAAAGTGTCTAATAATTGTCATTTTTTTATTTGAGAAATACATTTTCTCATTTTGACTATAAAACAGTTTTTATTCCTAAAAAGTATTAGAATTTTATTCAGTAAATTTTTACTTAATTAAGATAGACTTAACAATCAACTAATAAATTTAGCTTGTTCAAATGGGGTTACAAAAGTTTTATGTTTCATGTAAAGAAATAAATAAGGCATTGGTAATTTCAAAAATAAAATTACTAAAATAGATCATTGTAATGCTTTGTCAGGTGTAAATATTGATTAACTTAAATTTTCAATTCTTTCAATTATTTTATTATAAGACATTTTATAGTGATGTAGTGCATACTACTGTCAATTTAAAATTCCCGGGGCTTATGGAATTTCAAGTTTTTTTTTCTTTTTTAGGTTGCTGGCACTGTACTTCACATCTGTGTGAAATTTCACTTCAAAATATTCATTAGTGTTTGAGTTACGCTTGGCTTTGTGAGACGCTAAAACTGATTCCGGTGATTTTTGAAATGTTTGAATTAATTGAGCGAAGAACTTGCATTCAATTTTGTTTCGGGAAACGTATAGAATGTTGCAGAAGACATACGTTGAACATTCCTATATCTGAAAGAAATGCTTACAAATGTTATAAACAGTTTACAGAAAGCAGAGAACGCGTTGAAGACGAAGAGCCCTCTGGTCGACCCTCAATCTCAATCGACGAAACTCAAGTCCAAAAAAATTAAAGAAACTTGCAAACCGTCGATTTACAATTAGAGACCTTGCTGATGATGTTGGAATTTCAAAAGGGTCGGTCAATTCCACTTTTCGCCTCAAACCCGTCAAATCTCGATTGGCATCGAAAATACTGAATGCGCCAATTCACACTGCATTGAATCTTCGTGACTTTTTATCAAAAATGTAACCCATATAGTTCCACAACCATCGTATTCGCACCGTGCGACTTCTGGCTATTCCCTAAACTCAAAAAGACACCGTTTTGAGTCGATTGAAGAGATTCAACGTGAATCTCCGCGCGCTTTGAAGGTCATCCCTGCCGATGACTTTTTAGTATGCCTTGAGTATTGGAAAAAAAGTTGGCATAAGTGCACTGTGTCCAGAGGAGATTACTTTGATGGCGATGAAATACATTTGGAAGAATTTGAAAAAAATAATAATTAGTCTTACTTTTTGGGCACAGTAGTATATCGAATCTTTCATGTATAAATTTATTGTAATAATAATAATGAAAAAAGAAAAAACATGATGTGTAATATAAATATTATTTCGTCATTTATCGACAATTTACTCTTTTGAATTCAACTGTGTTAAAAATTATCATATAATTAATTTCAATAATTTTGTAAAACAAAAAAAAGACAATTTTGTTTTTGTTCATTTTATGAAATGCTCTTTTAATGCAAATAGTCAAATTAAATTTTAATCTTTTTTAAATAATTAGCCAAACCAATTTTAAGCCATAAATTTGCTACGGAAGAATATAATTGTTGAATAAACCAAAAAATCAAAATAGACTTAACAATCAATTAGTAAAATTAGCGTGTTTAAATGTGATTACGAAAGAAATTTATATCTCATGTAAAGAAATAAATAAGGCATTAGTAATTTTAAAAATAAAATGACTAAAATTGATCTTCATTGCAATACCTTTGTCAATACAAGTTGCCATAAAATAAGCAAAAAAATAATAATAATAATAATAATTGTCTTTTCTTTTTTTGCAATTTATTAAAATAAATTATATGATAATATTTTTAACACAGTTGAATTCAAAAGAGTGATTGATTTCAATCTCCTCAGCAATGGTATGTAACAATTTTTAAGAATGAAAGGAATCCTTACTTACCTGTGGAATGCTGCAGATAATACTTATGGCCCACGCTGCTCCAAGCAATTTCTTACTTCTCTTGCACGCGTAGACGAACCTCAGGGGATGCACTATTGCGAAGTATTTATCCAAGCTGATGCATGCCACCACCGTTGAGGAAAGATAAGGGCCGAAAGTTCTCAGGTAGAGCAGGATTTTGCAAGCTGCATTGCCGGCCTTCCATTGCACATTGATCTTCCAAGCCATCTCAAGAGGAATCGTGACAAAAATCATGATAAAGTCGGACATTATAAGATGCATCATCATCCTATAGACTCGAGATTTTTTATGTTGAGTTTTGACAAGTGTCACGAAGACAAGAAGGTTGTCACAAACAGCGAAAAGAAACATCAAGCTGCACAAAATATTTTTTTTTATAAAGACTTCATTGAAAGTGGGGTGATTCGGGTAGTCAAAGGATTCATTGTGGGTAAAATTGTTGTCTTTAATATAAGACTTTACATTATTGTCGTCACTGTTCCATATTTTCATTTCAGTGCAGCTTTTATTCATTGTTCTGTTAAATGAATAGTCTTCTTTAAAAGATATATTTTACGGTTTATTGCAGAATTCTACCGTTTCACAACAATGTAAATAATATTTGGGACTTTTGAGATTTTATGTTAAAATAAAAGGATTTTAATAAATAGAGACCTAATAAAAGGAATGAAAAAAAAATGTAAATTTTATTAACTGGATAATTAACTGGATATTATTGAGTGGATCACTTTATTAACTGGATACCCTCCAAATAGTCGACTGGAAAGTCCGTATGTAACTGAAAAAAAAAATAGCAAATTATCATCAATTTAATAGAACATTTAGAATGAAATTTTTTTACATCACTAAATAAGAAACTGAAAATTTATTATTTTTAAAGATATTGCATTTTAATAAAATATGCGGAAAAAAACGGTAACCAGAATATAAAATGTTTTGCAGGGAATATTTTTGGTTAAAGCCATTTTAAAAGAAATTCTACTAATTTCATGAAATCTGAATATTAATTTATAAAATTTGATAATTTTAATGCATTTTGAGTTGCATATGTATATGTATATATATATATATATATATATATATATATATATATATGTATGTATGTATATACACTCATGTCCATAAATTAAGGATAATTCAGAATCACACAGAAATTGAACTCTAAAATAAAAATTTCACCTGCAGAATTATCACACACATCTTGAAGAAGAATATGCAAGTTACAGGAAACCACCAGATGGCGCGGATAGTACGTCACAATGACGAGAGTGTGAGAGAGGGGTATATAAGGAGTGGTAGCAAAGATGTAAAATTGTTCACAAGCGCTTTAAAAGCCTTTCAGTGCAATAACCGCATAGTTATGGCACAAAGGAAGCATTTGGATGATTTTTTACGTGGTAGAATTATCGGACGACTGGAATGTGGACGTACCCAGCTGGGAGTATCCGAGGAACTTGGAATCGCCCAGAGTGTCATATCCAGGCTCTGGCAACGATTCCAAGATGATGGTAATGTGAGTAGATGTTACAGCACAGGTCGCCCCCTAGTTACAACGCCGAATGAGGACCGGTATTTAGCAGTTACTGCCAAAAGAAACAGACGGAGCACAGCATCAGACCTGTCTCGTCAGCTGTCTTCAGTTACCGGTACGACAGTTTCAAGGCAGACCGTATACAGACTCTTAGGGCACATTTGTCTATATGCTCCTAGGCCTGTCCGATGTGTTCCACTTACCGCAACTCACTGTCGCTTGCGATTAACCTGGAGTAGAGAGCATGAATTGTGGACACCGCAACAGTGATCTGGTGTGATGTTTTCCGACGAGTCCAGGTTTAGTTTGCAGTCTGATTCTCGCCGGACTTTCATATGGAGAGCGCCAGGTACCCACCATTGAACGACACTGTTACGGTGGTGCAGGATGGCTCATTTGGGGAGGAATTATTCTTGTTTCCATAACTGACCTGCATGTTTAGAGTGTAACGATGACAGGCCACATCTATCGGGATGTCATCCTGGAAAAACATGTACGTTTGTTTCGGGGGGCCTTGGGTGCTGAATTTCTGTTTATGGATGACAACGCCCGTCCTCACCGTGCAAACATTGTAGACGAATGCCTTCAATTGGAGGATATCACCCGTATGGATTGGCCAGCATACTCACCGGACTTGAATCCAATAGAGCATGTGCGGGATATGCTTGGCCGACGAATTGCAGCTCGTCCTACCTGTCAACCGGAACTTCGGAGGACATTGCTTGATGAATGGTTTAATCTTCAAGATCAGATTGATAATTTGATACTCAGCATGCCTAGGCGTTGTAAGGCTGGTATTGCATCGTCCGGGAGACATACTCCATATTAACCATCATACTAACCATGTTATACTGTTTTTTGTAAATAGGTTCTTTTTTGAAATTTTCTCCAGGAAGTAAAAATCGCAATTTTTATTAATTATGTGAAACATATAGCATCCGTTTTGCTCTTTACCTATTGTTTAATAAATAGACTTTATAACTAAGTCAAATTTGTTTTGCTTCTGTCTCTTTCTTTGCCTGAACTTCATTATCCTTAATTTATGGACATGAGTGTATATGGAGAGAAATAGATACTAATTAGTGTTATATAACTATATATAAGTATAATTAGGTCAAAGTAAAAATAAAAATAAGGAAAACACTATATTCAAACCAGTTAAATTGAAAATGTTTTTAAACTAGATTTCTTTTTCTGCTTTTTACATAATAACAAAGATTTCTTATTGGTGTGTGTAATAATTGGTTTTATATGAAACAGGTTTTGAAATTAAATTTCACCCATCAAAGAAATAAATCACTATTTACTAAATAACTTAAATTACACACGACTCATTTGATTTCGTTTATAAGCGAAAAAGTGAACGGGCTGTTGTTCCCAACCTGCTAAGAAACCGCCTCATTCGGAATCTCCAGCCCCTGGCGTTTCTTGGCAATGCATGCGTGTCTATGAGCCCAATCCGCATTCAACAAATTTCTTTCTGGTCCGAGACGCGCCGCGGCATCGTTCGAATCCTCAGTTGGCTGAGAAGCCCTTTCTCTGTTTAACCTCAAGGAATCGTGACTTATAACATCCTCATCACAGTGATGGTTTTTCAAAAAATTCGGACCTTTATCCGAATGTTGGTTGCAGACCACTAAGGGTCGTTGATGAACCGCTAATTCATTCTCTCGGTTTGGTGGTATAGCTTCCCTTACGGGGTACGGAAACATTACGTGTGTTCATAATCTGAATCACTTTCATCTGACATTTTGTTATGAAAGCTATGTTTTTAGTTATAAATATTTCTATCAGGAATATGACCTCTCTTTTAATGTCTTCAAACTACTATTTAATCTCAAACAAATAGTAAAAAATACGTCTGCAAAAAAAAAAAAAAAAAAAAAAAAAAAAAAAACCCAAGAATTTTGTTAACTTCACCAACGGGAAATTAAGCAAATCTTAAGAACGGGAATATCCCGGTTAAGCGATCAGTTATTTTGAATTTGATTTCAGAACTAAATATTAATAAAAAGTGCTTCCAAAAATGAGGATAATTTAATTAACTAATAATAATAATAATAAAAATACAATATTTTATTATTAGAGTAAAATATTGTTATTTTTTTCTTAATGCTGATGAAGAAAAGAAATATGTTAATTTTAATTTAATATACATTTTAATAAATTTTAATGCTACTTTAAGAAAAAATATTACAAGCGAAAACAAATAGGTCTTACTTTTTTTTTATATGTCTGTTTATAAAATATTTTTTAAATTTAGAAAAAAATTTCTACTTTTATTTTAAGTCCATTTTCGATAGTTAATTTTCTCAGGTTTATATATAAATTAATTCCATGAATCCTATTAATTCACTTTTGATTTAACATTTCTGCACAATCAAACGACGATGAATTCTGGACGTCTGTTGGGCTTAAAATTTCATTGCTTTCTGAACTCTTTCAACGAATAGTTGATATTTACTGTGCATCTGACAGAATGACGTCACATGAGCCTCGGATTTCTGGCAAATAAATAATAAATAGAAATAGAAATAAAGATGAATTGTCATTTTGAATTATTTTTTTGCTTGGGAGTTTATGCATTTGTATAATGTCCCAGCTGGATATACGAACTTAAGTTTTCTAGAAGTGTATTGAAATTTTGAATTTCCCGATTTAGAGTTGAGTAAATAAAAAATAAATTTTTCTTTAAAAGTATAAAATTATGTTGAGAAGGAAGAATCATTTAAAATTTCAAATGTAATTTAAGTATACCTCAATAAGTGTATTTATTTAAGTATATCTCAATAACTATATTTTGAGTGTATCTCAAAATGTAATTTAAATTTAATCATTTACATAAAAAAAGTAGATAATAATCTGTTATGCTTACTTTAAATATGTAAATTTCAGAGCAATTTGAGTGTTAAATAAAATATTACCGAAATCTCAAATAATTCAGTTCTTTTAGATTTGTTTTAAAGGAAATTCAGAAGAAAAAAAAATGTTTTCTCAAATGATAGATTGTTTTCTAAACTTCTTTTAAAAAAAGCAGCAAATAAAAGATAACTTTCAAACTTAAGGCAATGTTTCTTTTACATAAAAAATTCTGCATGGCATAAATTTCACAGGGTTATTTTAATTTTTTTGATTGTCACGAAGTTTTAAGTTTGATCAATAATAAAAAAATTCACTCTCATTCTAAATCTATCCCCAATGTTTAACAGCTGTGATTCATAAATACAGAAGGCTTTACGATCCAGAAATTTTCCACTTATTACGTAGACTCCAAAATTCAGGCAATAAATGAAATTAATAGATTACGTTTTGTCGTGGCGCTGCCATCCACCCACTCAGTGAATGTGACGTAATTAGGAAACTGATGGGAAATGTGTAATTTTAAGTTTATGTATGATGTGTTTATAAATTTGGTTGCATATTATGTCTTTTTTTTTTTTTGTCGTTGTATTTCGATATTCATAAGGTTGCATTTTGTTAAATTATGTGTGAAACATTTTCAAATCTTGATTAATAATAATAAAGATGGAAAAGAGGAAAAGAAAAAGAGAAGAAAGAAAAGTGTTTTAAATTGCACCATTTTCATTCAAACTCAGTTCTTGGTAGGGGTTGTTGCTTGACTTCGGCGTGGTCAGGGTAGAAGATGGCTGACCCCATGAAGTACGAATTGAGCCTCAGGCTCCATTCACCCCGGACGGAACCGGGATCTCGACCAATCGAGGCATGGAATGACGTCAGCTATGACGCGGTCAGAGTTCGTGCTTATAAGCGGTGGTGGATGGGAGATGTGGGCTTTGGGGTTTGGCTTTTGGCTTTTGGGGTTCCAGTTTTGATAGCAGAGGGTAGCTGACGTGTTTTTCGTCCGCTCGCGCCTGCTATGTGTCCTACGGAGACTGACGAACTTATTGAGAGTAACGGACCTCTTCAGGTCCCTTCCAATTCTCATGTGTGGCTCTCTAATCTCACAGACGAAGAAAGATGCACAAGAATATCTGACGTTCTTAAGAAAAGAGACATCGCACAACACCTATATGATGCCTACGCCGCAGCACTGACCTGCCATTCTCCTGATGATGATGATCTCAAAAGGATAGCGATCCTACACGACGAACTTCAGAACGCTATGAAAGAGGTAAGCAATCTTGAGCTTTGCCCATTGCAATCTTGTTTAAAGCATAAAATTGATAACAATGGTAAAAATTCTAATAGTTCTAAATCGCAAATAAAGCGCAACGCTGCGCACTTAAATGTTAATGGAAATGATAATGACGGATTCAAAAACCCCTCTAAAAAAATTAACTGCTAAGGTTAATTATGTTAAAAATACTCAACAATTTGTTGAGATTAAAAATAACTTTGAAAAGCTGAATGTTGACGAGTTGGAAGACCAGGGCACTGATACTGTTCAGATTACCAAGAGAATGCCACCTATCATGGTGAAGCCCACTGATAACATGAATGCTATGCTTGCTAAATTTGATAAAACTTTTGAAAGCAAGGTTACGATTAAAATAGCAGGCGAAATGATAAAGATGTTTCCGCTTGATGAGAACCAGCATAGGGCCATAACAAAATACCTGACTGAAAATTCCATTGAATTCTTCGTTATTACGCCGAAATTTCAACGTCCTCTAAAGGTCGTCATCAAAGGTCTTTATGTAAAATCCCTCGACAATGATATTAAGGAAGCATTAGTCAACTTAGGTTACTCTGTTGACAAAGTAACTCAATTGCAAAGAACTAAAACTAGACAGCCGCTACCGATATGGCAGGTTACCCTAACCAGAGAACAGAAAAGTCAGGAAATATTTAAACTTGAACGCTTATTGTATTTCACGGTGAAAGTTGAAAAATTTAATTTGAGGCCTATGACGTTACAATGTTTTAAATGTAACAATTTCCACCATAGTGCTAACAACTGCGGGTTTAAACCCAGGTGTATAAAATGTGGTAAGGAACATTCTCATAAGGAATGTCCCATAGAAGGGAAACTTGAGGTTCCTATTTGTATTAATTGTAATGCTACTGGTCACATAGCAGCTTGGAGGGGCTGCCCTAAATTCCCCAAAATTAATATTAATGCTAATAGACAGGCCGCTTTTGCTAAAGCTACTCCTCCCAGACAAGTAAACCCTAACATCAGTTTTGCTTCAATGCTTAAACCTACTGTTAATGATACTACTGCTGCTCCACCTCCAACTAATGTAAATCAAAACCAACCTAGTTCACTACCTGGCATTGAAGATCTCCAATTATTTCAAAACGCTGTTATTCTCATGAAGGAATTCATCTCTCTTTTCACGGAAATCAAAAATTTGCCTAATTTAATTAACCAAATCAATTCTACTAATAATAAAGCCGACAAGCTTCAAATCTTTGCTAATTGTATGTGCTCAAAACCATCTAAAAATGCCCCGTAATGACTGGGTTGGTTTCAGGATTTACTATATGCTATTGGAATGCTTGTAATATTTGGTACAAGATGTTTGAGTTTAATAACTTCCTACAGACATATGAGCCCGACATTGTGCTGCTCCAGGAGACTCACTTAAAAAATTCTCAGACTCCTTACATCTCAGGTTATTCATTTTACAGAGACGACGGACCGCAAAATCCTGTATCAGGCGGAACGGGCATTTTCATCAAAAACAATATTCCTCATACGCATATTCCTACGCCAACTCTCCTAGGTATTAAAACTACTGTTATTTCTCTCAGTTTCCCAAATCTCCCTTCTCTAACCATTGCCTCTGTTTATGTTCCAAACCGCATAGCCTCTCATCTAATCTAATTAATGACATTAATGTGCTTCTCTCTCTGAACAATGGCTCCATTCTAGCTGGCGATTATAACGCTCATAACACCCATTGGGGATGTAGATCAACTAGCAACACTGGCAGGGTTCTTGCTTCATTGGCTCGAAGCAATGATTTAGACATTTTAGCCCCATTAACGCCCACTCGCCTTGGCACCAATTCTGCTTCAGTTATTGACCTTGCTGTAACTAACAACTTTCACTTCTCTCACTCCATAAACTCTATTGACGAACTTTCCTCTGATCATAATCCGGTCATTCTTAAATACAATTTTACCTATCCCACAATTCCAATTCCTAATAGAGTAAGAACTATCTGGTCTAAATTCTCTAACACCCTTGATAAAAATCTTGTTTATAATATTAATACTATTAATTCTTCTCAAGATATCGAAAATGAAGTAACTGATTTCACTAACACTATTATTTATGCTCATAACTCTTCCTCTAAACACATTACTTCTACTAATAGTAACTATTTACCTCCTCGCGTAAAAATTTTAATGACTCAAAGAAACCGCGCACGTAAAACCTGGCAAATTTACAAAGACCCACGCAGTAAAACAAACTATAATCGCGCTCAAGTACTTGTCTGTAGAGCTATATCTGAATATAAACAAACCTCTTGGAATAATCATCTTCAAACCGTTAACAGCCAAGATGGTACTTTCTGGAAACTTCCGAAGGGTTTTAAAAGGAAAAAATGCACCATTCATACACTAAAAACTATCAACTGCACAGCTACAACCAATACTCAAAAAGCCGAAATTTTGGCAGACAGCCTTCAGGAGCAGTTTCAGGAAAATAATGTTCATGATCCTCTTAATAGTAAAGCTGTCTCTGACTCGATCATGTATTTTAACTCTACAAATTTTATTCCTCAGGTAGCTAATACTAAAGCTTCGACAGTGATCGATATCATTACTGATTTAAAAATTAACAAAACGCCTGGCATAGATACTATCACTAATAAAATGCTTCAAAATCTCCAGTTAAAAGCTATATTCAAAATTTGCCAAATTGCGGACTCAATTATTTTTCATTCATACTTTCCCACTTACTGCAAAAAGCCAGAGTGTTGCCTATTTACAAAAAAGGAAAAGACCCTACTTCCCCTTCCAGTTACAGGCCAATCTCTCTACTTTCCTCACTCAGCAAAATTATTGAAAGAATTATCTTAAACTATCTCAAAATAGAAACTAGTCAGAAAAATTTACTCATCCCTCAGCAATTTGGCTTTACTGAGAAGTTATCCACAATTCACCAGCTGCTCAATATAATTGAAACTGTTACCGGAGTTTTTCCTGGAAGTTAGACACTGCTGTTGTTTTTCTCGATGTAGCTAAAGCATTTGATAGAGTTTGGGTGAATGGATTAATTCACAAATTAATTATTTTCAATTTCGCTCCCTTTTTGATTAAAATCGTTCAAAATTATCTCTCTAATAGAACTTTTGTGGTTTCTATAGACAATACTGACTCTTCTGTCAAAAATATTCAGGCTGGTGTTCCCCAAGGTTCTATCCTTGGCCCTTTTCTATACAATCTTTATATCAATGATATCCCGCAAATATATAAGGCTAAAATTAGCCTCTTCGCAGATGACACTGCTTTACTCACCCAAGGTCGCAAGCATCACATTATCAGCAAAAATCTTCAGAATTACATCAATCAACTTGAATCATGGCTCACTAAATGGAAAATCCAATTAAATATTGAGAAAACTGAAGCAGTACTGTTTACGCATAAAAGGGTTTTTAATAATCCAACCATAAAAATTTATAATAATCCTATCACTTGGACTGGGCAGGCTAAATATTTGGGTGTTATTCTCGATCGCAAATTAACTTATGCTCCTCATGTTAACTACCTCAGGGATAAATTTAATACTTGCATTCGCATTTTGTACCCACTAATCTGTAGAAATTCTGCTATGTCTCCGGAAAATAAAAAACTTACTTGCGTCCAATAATTGCTTATGCGAGTCCTGTATGGGAATCCACAGCTCGGTCAAATTTTGAGGTCATCCAAAGGTTAGAAAATAAAATCATTCGAATGATCACAAATTCGCGCTGGTTCTTCAGAAACGAGGATATCAGACATGCACTTTCAATCCCTAGTTTTAGACAATTTGTACACAAAATCGCGAAAAATTTCTATAATTCCATTCCTAATATAAACAACTCTGTTCTAAAAGATCTTGGGAATTACGAATACGACATTTCTCTTTTTAAAAACCGCAAGCGACCTCGCGCTGTTCTGAACATTACTCAATAGCATTGATATCCTCCTTTTTGGATCACCCCGCAGCTGCTCCATTGATTTGCTTTCTTCCCACTGGTTTTATTTGTTTACTACAAAGCACTCTGCACCTCTTTTTCCCCCCTCCCTGCTGCTTGAATAGTCGAAACGTTTTCGTTTCCCTCCAGGCTCTGATCTTCCATCACTCACATGCACCTGACCTTGTACGATTCACAGATTTCCCCCGTCATTACCATTTAAT
>BPLQ01015423.1:0-32258 GCA_021605075.1 Caerostris darwini
AAACCCCACTTGCATTAACTGCGGCCAGACGGGTCATCTCGCTGCTTGGCGCGGATGCCCAAAATTCCCTAAACCAAGAATTCCCCCTCAAAATCCTGCTAACCCCCGCAATTTTACCCCCTATCGCCAAGTCACCAATAACTTCTCTTACGCCAATATCGCTGCCAGCAACATCACCCCTCAAATTCCTCCGAAAATCACTCCTACTCAAATCCCCCAACTTCAAACTGATGCTACTAATAATACGGAAATTTTTCAATTACTCTTTATTTTGAAAGAATTTGTAAAACTCTTCGCTAGCGATGGAATTAAATCAATGTTCATTAACATGCAAGCTGCTCAAACTAAAGAAGACAAATTATTTACTATATTGCATGGATTTTCCGCTTTATACAATAATAAATCAAATTAATGTCTGATCCCTTCGATGGACTCAAAATCTGTTACTGGAATGCCAACGGCATCTATTCTAAATTGACTGATTTTAAAAACTTTGTTCATAATCATAATCCAGATGTTATTCTCCTTCAAGAAACTATGCTTAAACCCACCCAAACTATCTTCATTTCAAATTATAACTTCTTTCGTAATGACGGTCCATAAAACCCTGTCTCAGGCGGCACTGCAATACTCATCAAAAACAATATTTCTCATCACGAAGTTCCCACGCCCTCCCTCAAAAGCATCAAAACAACTATCATCTCTGTCCACTTCACTAACATCGCCCCCACCACCATTGCTTCTATTTATGTTCCCTGCCGCATTACCGCATCCGATCTCCTCGCTGATCTCACTACTCTCCTATCCATCAACAACAGTTCAATCCTCTCCGGCGACTTCAACTCTCATCATATCCGATGGGGTTGTCATAACAATAGCTCTACTGGCATCAACCTTCACAACTTTTCTGTCCGCACTGGTTTTGAGATCATTGCACCTTCCACCCCCATCAGATACGGTCTGAACTCTTCTTCTGTTATTGATCTCACGATCCTTAATAACTTCCATTACATTTACGACATCACCTCCATCTCCGAACTTTCCTCAGATCATAATCCAGTTCTTCTCAATTTTAATGTTAATTACATCACACTCAATATCCCCCCTAAAGTTTCCACCAACTGGAAAACCTTTACCAAACAGCTTTCTCAGATCACTCCCCTGTTTCCTTCAAATATTGATAACAGCAATGATCTCGAAACAGCTGTGGATAATCTCACTATTAATATCATCACCGCCTACAATTTTGCTTCTAAATCTCTTCATATCAAAAGCACTTATTTCCTTTCCCCTCCAATCAAACTTCTAATCACGCATCGAAATAGAGCAAGGAAAAATTGCCAAAAGTATCGCGACCCTTTCTCCAAGCATCTCTACAACAGAGCACAAGTTATTCTCCAAAAAGAAATGAAAATCTATAACGAATCTACTTGGGCAACTGAACTCGCCGCGCTTAGGTACGGAGGATTCCTCCCTTTGGATTACAGCTAAAATATTCAAAAAGAAACGTTCTAGCATCCCCGCACTAACCTCTAACGACCTCTCACCCTCTACCGCCCTCATTGACTCTCACAAAGCCGAATTTCTTGCTGGTAACTACCAGGAACAATTCTCTGAAAACAACATCTCTGATACTAACACTGAAAACATGGTCTCCGACTCTCTCATGAACTTCTTTCTTCACCCTTATCCCACTATTTTTTACGCCACTTCCCCTTCTGATTATCCACTACATTAAATCTACTAAAATTAAAAAAGCTCCTGGTATAGACAATATTACTAACAAAATGCTCAAAAATCTCCCAACCTCCACTATCTTTTTGCTAACTCATATTATTAATGCAATTTTCCGCCTTGCTCACTTCCCTACTAAATGGAAAACTGCCCGCATGCACCCTATCCTAAAACCCGGCAAAGACCCCACTAACCCCACCAGCTATCGACCTATCTCTCTTCATCCGACTCTCAGTAAACTCACTGAAAAAATCATCCTCAGCAAATATCTTGATTTTGTTTATTCTAATAATATTATGTCTCCTCATCAATTCGGCTTTGCTAAGAACCTTTCAACCACCCATCAGCTTTTACGTGTCACTGAAATCATCGCACAAGGACTGGCCACCAAATCTGCCACTGGCATCATTTTCCTAGATATTGCTAAAGCCTTCGACAGGGTCTGGATTAATGGACTTGTTCATAAAATCATTTACTATAACTTCCCGTCGCACCTTATTAACCTAATCTGCTCCTTTCTCTCTAATCGTAAATTTGTTGTTTGTGTCAAACATCATGATTCCTCCCTTAGACAAATGTCTGCTGGAATTCCCCAAGGTTCTGTCCTTGCACCGCACTTATTCACTCTTTTCATGAATGATATCCCTGTCTCTCCTGAAACCTCTCTCAGCCTTTACGCCGATGACACAGCCATTATTGCACAAAACAGAAATACTACTTACCTTGTTAAACGCCATATTAATCTTCTCGAAATCTGGCTTACTAATTGGAAAATTAAACTCAATGTTACTAAAACCGAAGCTGTTTTCTTTTCGCGTAAACATTATCCCACCCACACTGTCTCTATCTTCGGAGAGAATATCATCTGGACCAATAAAGCTAAGTACCTTGGAATTATTTTGGATAAAACGCTAAGTTACAATCAACACATCCTTCATCTTCGAGAAAAATTCAATAGAGTTATTCGCATCTTTTACCCTTTAATCTGCAGAAAGTCTCATACTTCCATCCAAATAAAATTGCTGCTGTACAAAGTTTATCTTCGCCCACTCATAACCTACGCGAGTCCAGTCTGGGGATCAGCCGCCAAATCTAACATCGCCATCCTTAGCCGCCTGCAAAATAAAACACTCCGTATGCTTATAAACGCACGCTGGTTCTTCCGCAACACCGATATTCATCGCTCTTTAAATTTGCAGACTCTCCTTCAATTCATCTCTAAACTTGCGCACAACTTTTACACTAACATCCCAAACATCGATAACGAGCTGCTTAAACGACTCCCAGAATATGATATAAACAATCCGAAGAACTCCAAACGCCCGCGAACCTCACTGCTAATTAGCTGATATGTTTATTATCCCCGCGCTCAAGTTTTCTATTTTTTTCATACACTGAATGTTTTCTCCCAACAACGCTGACCTAGATTCATATGTTGACTTTCTTTTTCCCAGTTCGCTCTCCGTTCTGTTAGTTTATTCTTTTTTATCAATGCTTCCCTTTTTACTTTTTGTTTTTGTTTGTTATTTCACTATTAATACTTTTAATAACTATAATTAAAAAAAAAAAAAAAAAAAAAAATAATAATATTAAAAACCTCCTCTCTTTTATTTATTTATTTTTTTAAATCTTTTTTTGGGCAAGCTCTCCATTTAGTCTTACCATTTTCTACTCAGCAATGTGTTCTTCATCTTCAAAGGACTATTACCCGACAGGAGCTAACGGCTGCTTCGCAGCCAAGGAGCTCCACGAAATACAAATCGAGCAGGAAATTATGATGGTTTGAGGCTTCGATTCCATTTAGAAGTAGAGAAAGGATACTTGTATTTTCCATTCAATTGCGAAAATATAGTTTGTGCCTTGATTTTTGAAATCTCCTTGAAGAAATTTCTAGAAAGTTTAGTAATATAGTTGTCAATAGAATCAATTTTTAAATCTTGATGAATTGTAGAGTTGCGGACAAACCAAGGTGCACCAGTGATGATACGAAGAAGTTTGTTTTGAATAATTAGTACAGATTTCTTGTTAGATTGTGCAGCTAGACCCCAGATTGGGGCAGCATAGGTAAGGATAAGCCTAAGAACTTGTTTGTAGAGAAGAAGTTTGTTTGACAAAGTTAATTTAGAAAATTTATTAATGAGTGATAGAATGAGATAAAATTTTTTCCAACATTTTTCTTTGATTTTTTGAATATGAGGTCGAAACGTAAGTTTATTGTCTATAATTAAGCCGAGATATTTAATATTAGTTGCCCATTCAATTTTGATTTTACCCAAAACCTTTGCAAAATTGAAGGACAAAAAACATTTGCCTTCATTAGGATTCGAACCTGGGTTATGACGGCCACAGCGAAATGTAACAATTAGCATACAGATTACGGAGTTCGCCTGAGAGTGTCTTTAAACCTCCTCAACAGAATAAATATTTAATTAGTGTGGTTGCATAATTAATATTAGTAGTGTGTAAAATCAAATTCCATAAAAATAAAAGTTTAAAAATAGTAGATAAAAATAAAAAATTTTAATTAAATTTAAAAAGTTGATACAGTTAGGACCACTTACAGATGCCTTTATTATGGTAGGCATAAAAAAATTTCTAAATAAAAATGCACTTTTGCAGAGCTATATTTTTTTAAATTTATTTCTTAATATTTTTCTTTTCTATTCTATACTGAAAAGGGGAGAAAACAATAATTAGATTTCTGTAAGTGTTCGTTTAGAATATTTATAAATATAATTGTCAGATGCCGATATCAGTGCACATACGAAAGAGACAAATATTTTAGAATAGGAAAGTGCAAAAAGGTTGTTTGAAACCTCTCCCGTATTGAGATTTATGTTGAAAAATGCTCTTTTATCTCAATTTGTTCCAATTTTATCAAAATAAAAGAAACTGTGATGATGAAAGACAATATTATTTGGTTTAGTTTGTCCCTCTACTGTCATTTTTTGACCACGAGGGCTAATTAGACTAGAATCTACTGGATTTCAAACCACTACAAGTATTCACCGCACCACCGGAATTTGAACCTCAAACCTGTGGCATGGAACCAGGGCCGGATTTAGTCGAAAAGAGGCCCTGGGCTATTCCACTTATGAGGCTCTTTCCCCTCCCATTTTTTAGTTTGAAAATTACATGAAAGTTAATAAAATACATCATTACTATGATATAATATATATATCAATATGTTGTGATTGATACTAATCTTTATAAAAAAATGTGGCACGGATAATAAATAAAAAAAAAGTCGAGAACACTTATTTGGACATTTATTCTCAACACCATATACAGTACTTGTAACAATAACTAATCAAACAAAACACACAACATTTACAAATAAACAAAATTTAAATAATAAATATCTTTGACTACGAAAATTAAAAAAGCAATAAAAATTATCATATTTTCTATCAAATTAAATTAAATATATGAATTGTTATGAATTTTAAGTTTTAAACTAAACCAAAAATGGAACTTTATTCAAACAAAATCCACATCACAAATCCAGGCCCCTCTTGATCTAGAGACCCTAGGCTGAAGCCTAGTTAGTCTATAGGAAAATCTGGCCCTGCATGGAACACTAGATCACTAGCACTCAACCATCAAGCCCAAGACTCTGTAATCCATGCCAGTTTTTCAAATTTAGTAGATTTGGTTTTGTTGAGATTTAAATATGATTTAGAATGAAATGAGGGGCCTGAATGGCCGAGTACCGCTCTGTACCACAGGTTTCGGGTTCGAGTCCCGGCGGTACAATGGATGTTTGTAGTGGTCCGGAATCCACTTTAAACCGTAGGTCCCGGTCCTAATAGGATCGTAGAGCTTCGCGGCGGCATTGTTACTCCGCGTCCGTGGCTTATCTTCAAGTTACATGCGCCCCTGGGTAATGCAAAATGAGTAACGTCGTGCAGCTCTTGCCTTAAGGCATCGAAGACCAAACTGTCTATGTGTTTGTCAGCTGCATTAGAACAACAACAAAAAAAAAAGAAGAATGAAATGAAATAGCTCACGGTATTTATGGCAACAGAAGATTAGTAATAAGCAGAATAAAAATAAAAATGACATTTGATGAACTATTGATAAAAAAAATTACAACATTATAAAATTAGAAAGATGATAAGAACACTTATTACAAACAAGAAATAGTGTAAAAGAGATTTGAAGTTCCCCTTTGCTGACTAAGTTACTAGACTTTTCATAAAATAAGAAGTATTGCTACAGTCTTATCTCAGATGGCAAATCCAAGAAAAAGGTGGAAATTTGTATCCGAAAGTGTTCTGTAGTTTGTTTCTTGAGCCTTCATATTTCTTAAAGTGGAATAAAATGTGTTTCACGGTTTCTAGTGCGTTGCAGGATAGACACAGAGGAAATGGGCTAGATCAAACCTATGAAGTTGAACGTTTGATGGGTATGTTTTTAAATGAAATCTAAAGTAGAACGTTTTCCTTTCTATTTGTAGGGAGAAGTTAATGACAAGATTTAATGACATATAAATAATAGAATTTATGAGCACATTTTCCGCGTTATTTTTTGTAGTGTCTTCTGTTTTTTTGAGTTACTGATTTTGCTAGAGAATTAACTTCATTCTCTGTGATGCCAGCATGCTCTGGAGTCGAAATGAACTCAATTATTAAAATGCTGTTTAAGATTATTTTAATTTGACTTCCGAGGGGATTGATGAGACGATCGATTGAAAATTTAAACTTTGTAAATCTAGAAAATCAGTAAGACTGTAAGGATGATATATTTGTGAATTTAGAGAGCATATGCCAAGATGGTTAAAACCATTGCAAGTGCTTCACTTGTGAAATTACTATTGTTAGAAATCTGACTTGAAGAAGAATTGCTTAAAAAAATTGGGAAAAGCTACAGATCACAATTATTGAATGTTTAAAATATGTAAGATAACTCATATTCCCATAAGATAGTCACAGTTCGTTTGAAGTTTTGACAAAAAAACTTCGAACTGTTGAACACTTTCAATTTGATGCTGTTGAAAGTAAATGATTCGTAACATATGTACTGATGTACCGATTCGTTTAATTTATACGGATCAAACGGATTCGATCTTTCACAGTCAAGTCAACATTGAAGTAAGCTGCATTGTACATAAGACCTCGTTAATATTGTTTAATTTAACTTTATCTTTATTTTGCATATTTATATAATAAATAAAAATGCCTAAAAAGAAAACTAAGCAATCAAAAAAGGAATTAGAAGAGGAAACTCCGAAGCAGATTTTTAAAAAAGTTGTTGATTTAGAAGATGAATTTCAAGAAAAAGTGTCCGTAAATGATGACCACATGGCAGATGGTAAGATTTCGACATAATTATGTATGCATATACTTTTGCCAAGATGATATTTTATTTTTTGATTCTTTATTTCCCCCTCTATTTTAAACATTGGTTTCACTAACGTTGATGAGATTGATTGATAGATTTCATTTTTTTACAACGAAATGATTTTTAAATAAAAAATTGTTGTTTTGATAATATTAAAAGGGTGATCTTTATGAAAGTATCAGTTATGTGAAATAAATTTGGGGATAGAGAAAAAAGTGGGTGAGAATTTGACATTTATAATTGTACATAACTCATCAAAGCTTTTAATGACAGGAATTGATAAATTCCGTCAATGCGGGGCCTTTAAGATGGTTATTAATATGTTGTATTTTTCATTCATCACTCAGTTCTTTTTCTGAACACATATTATTAAAATATTTTATCCAAGGTATAAAAAAATCATTCCAGAATAGGGTCAAATTGAACAATTTTGAACCAAAAGACTACAGTGATTTAATATCTTGTGACATTGACCAGTTTTTTACCTCAATATAAAAACTTTGCATCAAAAATAATCAAAATGAAATATACAATTATAAAATTTATGCATTGATCAATGGAAGAACTTTTATGACTTTGGTACAAATATATTATGGTATGTTGACTTTTGAGACATATCACAAATACATTGTGCAAGAACTCATGCCATTAAAATTGGATTATATTAATTAATTAGCCTTTTTATCAGGGCTGTGAAACACTAATGTAGCGTGACTCACAGCCAGCATACCTTCACGAAACCAAAATCCAAAAACAAAAAAGGTGCTGCCAAATGCTCTTGCATATCTTCTGACAAATTGTCTAATAAAGCACATTAATGTTGCTGCGAAAATTTAATGCTCACTACAGTATAAACACCACAGTGATTTACCTTCACACAGACTATTTAACTTTACTATCATTATATTTAACCTATTGGAGATCTGGAAACTTGAACACATAGAGTAAGAAACAAACAGAACACAGGATTACTGACAAGTAAGCAGAATACAGCACTTCTTACAGTTAGGCCGGCAATAAAAAAGATAATTTCCAATTCAAAACTTTTAATTTCTGTGACTTATTTATTTATTCCATGCATTAATTATCCTACCAACTTTTGTTGTAGCATGGAGATTACGGCAAATTGTAGTATTAAGCCAAGTAACCCTTTCAGGAAATTGAAGAGTCGTAAACCATTTTACTCCATTTAATAATAATAAGGACAGCAATAATTACAGAGTTGGGAACCAGCTTGGAATAAAATGACGAAAACAGGATTGCAGACAAATAAGCGGAATACAGCATATCTGTGAATTATTCCTTGAAAGATTCTTCATATCTATGTCAAAATTGATCTTATGACGTATATGTATACAGTAGCCCTAATTACCAATTTTTTAAAAATTTTATTATTTATTTTTGTATTCCAAAATGTACTGCTTCTTGTGTGAAAATGAAATTTTTAAGGCATTATTATAATGGAGGCGGAAAAAGTTAATAATGCTAATAATTGTACTGTTTATAATTTCCATATTTTTTTTACATAAATTTATTTTGTAGATCAATCTAATAAAGGTAAAAAAGACAAAATGCAACAAAAAAAAGAGAAAGCAGCTAAAAAAAAGGAAACCTCAATTGGTGATTCAAATGAAAATTTAAATGCTGACGTTGATGAACATTTTAGTGAAGATGAAGATAAATCGTCAACTCCAGATAATGAAGCACCTAAAAGTAATTTTTGGACTTTTTTATTATATTTAAACAAGATTATTTTTTTAAACATATAAAATGAAATAAGTGTAATACATTTCAATGGGAAGAAGAGTGTACACAATTAACTAATCAGCCTTGAGCTATAATTTAAATTTAATATTCAATAAACGACTTCAAGATTTCCTCATGGAAGATCTTTTATATTTCGTAATCACCAAAGAATGTCTCTATAGTATTTCAAAATAAAAATCTGCTGAATCTTAATAAGATATAGTTTTGAAGCCTAATTTTTTAAAATTACAGATGACCAATCAGGATTAATAATAAAGATTGTTTTATTTAGAAGAAATTTATTGATTTAAAAACAGTTATTAAGCACAAATAACCATCCTAAAAATGTAAATATATATCATTTAAATGAAAATTTTTAAGTACATTTATGGAATTTTCTATAATAACTGAAGAGTTTTAAAGAAATATGTTGATGTGTATTTTTACTATTGTTGTAATACTAAAATCTCGCATACAATTTATATCTTGTGTACAAGCCAATTTTCAAATTGAAAATATTTCACCTGCAAGTGAATATTGTCTTATTTAATACAAGCAAAGCTTTTGGAATGTTATTATTTTGTTTTTTATTGAAAAAATAAGTTTTGTGTGCAATTTCATTAATATTGAATTTTAGTAAAATTTAAAAAATAATATACCAGTATTCTGCCTTAAAATGAAATATTGTCTTAATGTGCACTCAATATTTTATGGCTTAACTATATTCATAATCACATTATCAACTATAGATGTAGTATATTGTATTAATTTTAAATATATGAGGAAACTAGAACATTTTAATGTAGTGGTTTTAATATTTGTAATTTATATAGATATTGATAACATACATATTTTTCAATAATTATTTGCAGCATAATATTAAATAATAAATATGTTTTCAATATTGATTAAATAACCTATTGTGTATGTAGGTAATTCATATTATATGTGCGTATTATTTTTATGATAATTAAAAAGAAAAGTAATTATTTTGCAATATGGATAAATAAAAAAATGTAGAATATTATAATCACTCAAAAAAATTTTATATCATTGTAATTAAAAAAAAAATTAAACTATATTATGATTGTAAAGTTAGCTTTCATATCTAATAAAGGAATTTCTTGATAAAATAAGAAAACATAAAGATAATTCATAATATTTAAATCATGATTTGTAAATTTTGTTTGATAATTATTACTAATAAATGAAAAATATATTTTGAAATTATTTACATGTATAAAAAAAGTAATTTAAATTAAATAGAATGATTGGTATCATAATAAAATATTTTTTACAGTCTTCATTCTTATCGTTAAGTAACAATATAATAAAAGTTGCATAAATCTAAAATACTGAAACAATGTTTTTTTTTTTATTATTATTTTTTTTATTATTTATTATTATTATTGTTTTTTTGTTTTTTTTTGTTGACATGCTTTATACTTATAGATTCATCCACCAAAAGTAAAAAAGATAAAAAACACAAGAAAAAAGAAAAAACATCAAAGAAAAAGATTCCTGAAAATAAAAAAGAGTTATCTAATGGTGATATTGAGGATTCTAATGAAAATTTAAGTGAAAATGATGATGAAAATTTTGATGAGGATGGTGATAATGCTTCACTTCCAGATAATGATGGTGTTAAAGGTAAAATAATTTTTAAAATTTCTTTTACAGTATTTTTGTAAGAAAAATATGCATTGTATATCAAAATATAAGCATATCTGTATTTAGCGTTCTATAGTGTATATATATGTATAATACAATAGTAATTAATATTTTTTCCTTCTATTATTGATTAAAAAATTAAATATTTTATATGCTTGCATATATTATCAATTAAAAAATCTTTTCATTGTGGTGATTATAATCACTATGCAAATAATCAAAATAATTTACAAATAAGTATTAAATTGATGAAATAATGAAAACTGTTCAGGTTAATATATTGTTATATTTTATATAATTTTAATTGTATGTTAAAAATAACTTTTAAAAAAGTCATTTTTAGGTAATTGTAAATTTTTCTTAATTATTAATCAACTTTATGTGCAATTTAAAAAAATGATTTTTAAAAAATAAGCTATGATTTTTTATAACAATTTAATTATTATACATTTATTGATTTATATTTTACTCTAGAAGAAAAATCGGTTACAAAATTATCCCATAAAGAAAAGAAAAAGCTGAAGAAACAGGTAAGCACATATATAATGGTACAATTTTTAAAGTACTCTAAATGCAATTTTTTTCTGTATGATTATTGCAGATACATAGTTAATATTTTCCTTGCTTTTTATTCCATGTTTTGATAATAAAAAAAATTTAACTTGAAACAGTTGATGTACACATAAGCATGGTAAGATCAGATAATTATTTTAGAGTTCCGAATTATTCTACTTACATTCTTGACTACTACTTAACACACAAAGGCCTCTGTGCAGAAATTAAAAACAAGACTAAATCGAGACTACCTATTTGTATATTAGGGGGACCAGAAATTAATATTTTATTACATTGAAATCAAACAAATAAATTTTTAACATGTGTTTACTTTTAATCAATATTTCCCTAGTTATCAACAACCTTTTGCCATCTAGTGTGCAAATTTTTAATGCCAGATTGTTAACAATCAATTGGTTTATGAGATGGCATATTGGATATCATCCAAATTGTTTGTCACATAAAGTGGGCACGTTGCTGGACACTTTTCAATTATAGATAGATTTACTTGATCCAGTTGTGTACAGGAAAAGTCTTTAATCACAATTTGTCCTGGTTTCAGCACTTAAAAATGAAGAATTCTGTGAATACTCCATTAAACTCACAAAAGTGCCTTTTTTGGGATGTAAAACTGGCTTATTCGGAGAGAGCTACTACTTTTATATTATCATAGAGGATCCATTTTTCATCTCCAGTGATCGAAAAACGCTTTTGTTCTTTTGAAGCAATAAGCTGCATATGGTAGATCGGTTAACTTTGTTTTCCTTGGTTACAGATTATGAGGCACCCAAACACCTGCTCTGCTTACTTTGTCAATTTACTGCAAATGTTCTTGAATGATCTACCAATGACACATATTTGCTTCTACTTCCACCCTTAACACATCGTTGTCTAAAATTGTTGGTCTTCCTGACCAATATGAGTTGGAAAGATAAAAATTACTGTATCTAAATTTAAAAAAACCACCTTTGGCATTTACGAGCATCTCATGCCCTTGGTATACATTGTAAATGTTTTTGAAACTCAAAAAATATACTTTGCCAGATATGTATCTCTTATGTTATTGGGTTGCTAATTAACCTAAAATTAAAGTAAAAAATAATTAAGATTTAATTATATATAAATAAACCTAGTCATTTTAATTTTAAAATGTCTTTGGCACTTCTGAAGTACATAGTGAGCTGATAAATGATAATATATTGATATGTACAGAAACAATATTACTTTCTGGTTCTCCTAATTGATTAAATTGTATTATATGTTAATTACAATCATGTTACTAAGGCTCTAGATATTTTAATGTAGGTGATTGAGTAGTATTTGTATATATTATGATTTTTTTCTTCTAAATAAGTTTAAATAATTCTCCCACTCTCTGGTTTAAGGCATATTTTAATTAAATTATAGAACCTATGTTACTAGTTAATATTAATCTATTCATAATTAAAAACCAGAAATAGGGAATGTTTTTTTTTTTATTTTGCCATTATTAATTAACTTCATTCTATGATTTTCAATTTTATATTTTAGCTTATTTATCAAAAACAAATTGAAACATTGGGCAGTAAAGTTGTTGATGATCAGTTCACTGTTTCTCAAGCAGAAAAATCTGCAGCTCAATTAATACAGTTGGAAAATGCTATTGATATTAAGGTATTTATTTCGCATACAATGTTGATTGTAAATGTCTATTTTTATATACTCTTTGTGTTATCTCATATTTTTTTTTTACTTAATTTTACAAAATGCAAAATAATCTTTTAATTTCGAATTAAAACTTATGTGTAATTTTTGTAAGACTTTTTATTACTTATTTATACAAATTCCCCAATTTCTTACTCACTAACTGAAATATCCAGCTTTCATTTACAATATCTTGTTTTTAAAATGTGCTATACATATGAATTCCATCGCAATGATAATCACTTAGAGAAAATATGCACTTCTTCAGTGCAAATTTAATTGTACAGTTAAAGGTGTTTTATTATTATTATTATTACAAGTTAATGGTAAGAATAATTGTTTTTGTGCCAGTTCAATTAATTATAACCATACAAATACTGAAATTAACTGCAGTTCATTACTTTTTTAAGGCAAGCTATAATTAGGATTTAAAAAAAAATATTGAGTAGTATTTTAGCTTTAGTTGTATTTTAAATAATTACTGATAGCTATAATTATTAAATTTGGAAAAAAAAATTTTTAGATACTATTTTCTGTTAATGAATATTTTGTCTATAAAAAATGAATGTTCTTTAGATTTGCAATAACAGATTTCATATTTTTAAAAAAAATTTTTGCTTTTATTTAATTTTTTTCACTTAATATTTTTATTTAAAATTAATTCATTCAAAAGGTTGACAAATTCTCTATATCTGCAAGAGGCAAGGATTTATTCATAGATGCTAGTTTGCATATTACAGCTGGGAGGAGATATGGTCTTGTTGGCCCAAACGGGTATGATATTTATTGTATAGAATTTCTTATTGTATTTTTTATAATCTATTGTTTTCAAACATAATTGTTTAATTTTAGGCATGGAAAAACTACATTGTTGAAGAAAATTGCCAGTAGAGATTTGAACATACCACCAACTATTGATGTTTTGTTATGTGAACAAGGTATACATATTTTGTGATAATATTCTTTTTACTTGAACATTTGAGTTAAGTAATGTTTTTAAATATCTTACTTTATTTATTAGAAGTCCTATATTTTTTAACTAAATTTACATTGGTTTTATAGTGTAAAGGAACCTGGTATTTGACAGAGAGATGTGTTTCATCAAACTATAATCTATTTTTATTTTTTATGCTCTAAATTCTATTTCTTGCGTATATATAAAATATATTTATGCTAATAAAAATATTATAAGAAGTATAAAAAATAATATTGTCATTTATAAAATAACTAAGGGCTTTGACTTCATATATTTCTCATATTTTGGTTAGCACAAAATAATTATATTGTAGCTCTTGGATTTTTTCATAAGAGAACTCAACAGAAAGATTTGTTGTTAACGATGAGGATGAGGATGAGGTTGGCAAGTCAGTAGGGTGGAAAATCCCTCCATTGAATGCCAGTACTACAGTTGAAATGTGAACTCTAATGTTGCCGGCTTAATTGTTTATTTCACAATGTGGTAGCACTGAGACCAACATAAATTCATTGATTTCTTTGTAAGGTGGTTAACATTTATTTTTGTGCATGGCTCAGTTCCAGCATGCTCCGCTGGTGGTGAACGCTAGGGCAGAGATTCAATCTGCAGTTGGCTTTTTTGTATACATTATTTTAAAAAACAAGGAGACTTGACAGCATTTCGGATGTTCAGCATCTTGCCTCGTTATTTGGACAACAATACTCAAATGTGGGTAGTTCCCTCTAAAAGTCCTCTCAGAAGGCACTGCCTCTTTCAGTGAATCAGAGCCAAGTCAGAGTTCTACGTAAGGGTGCTCCATCGCAACAGAAACTGCCCCCACTTTCTCTACTTCAATGAGACTACACAGGTTCTTGGACTTAGTCTGGCTGTTGCAGCTACCAAGTGAGATAAAAAGCAAACTAAAAATCACTTGATAAATTCTTAGCATCTTTACTAGTCCATTCTTAATTATCTAGAAATTATATAAATGGAATAATTATATAATGAAATTGCATAAATAGTTTAGAAATTATATATAAGGGCTGTAAGAACAATATATATATTTAAATATTGCTCTTAAAACCATTATATATATATATATATATATATATATATATATATATATATATATTGATTTCTATTTAAAACTTAAGTATTAGAATTGTGACAAAATTTAGATGAAATATATATGGTTTGACTTTTGTATTCTCATTTATTTAAAATACTTTAAAAAAAAAAATGCTTATACTTTTGTATTAAATTAATATACTTTAATTGAATCCTTAATATTGGTGAGATTATATAAAAAAATATATTTTACATTCATTTCTTTTTAATAATTAATGGTTTTTTTTTTTTTTTTACTCATGTTATGTTGTACTTTTCTGTTATTCATAAATTCTAGCTCTGATGAATAAGCATAATAATAAAAAATTTCAATATTTCACAACTTAAAAGTTTGAATTTAATTTGAATAAAAAGCTCAGTTTTATTCTAGTAATTTAATTAATTTGAATTATTGAAATAATGATTATTAAATTGATGAATTATTAAAATAAAAGTTTTCTGTAATCCTTCATAATTTTCACTCAATTTTCATAATTTTCCTTTAGCTTATAAAACTTTTCTGGGATTAAATAAGAATATTATATTCCATCATTCTTATTTTAATATTACCAACAGTTGTACAATAGTAAAGATAAATTTGCATTTTCTTCTAATTTCTTAAAATTTTTAATTGTATTATAAATTTTATAAATTTATTAAAATTTAAGTCAGCATGATTAAGCATTATTGAAGCAAGCTGAATCAAAATAATAAAAATTCTTGAAAAAAATATATATTGGTTATACTTTTTTTCTGATATTAAAATTTTAATCCAATTGAATTTTGTATAGAGGTTGTTGCTGATGATACACCTGCTGTTGAAGTGGTTTTGAAATCAGATGTGAAATGTTCAGAGCTTAAAGATGAGATGAAGAAATTAGAAGAAGAAGTTAGCAAAGGGTGTATGAAAAAACAGGAAAGATTAAATGAAGTATGTAAATACCAATTCTAAGTATACAAACCATATATTTCAAGTATATATTTTTATTTGATGGTTTTAAATATTTTACTCAGGTATACGAAGAATTAAGAATCATTGGAGCTGATTCAGCTGAGGCGAGAGCTCGGCGTATTCTTTCTGGTTTAGGGTTTACACGTGAAATGCAAAATCGGGCCACAAAAAATTTCTCTGGTGGTTGGAGAATGAGAGTTTCTTTAGCCAGGTATTTCTAAAATTAATTTACTTACTTTCTTCATTTTGTTTTTGGAGTTAAATCTTTTTTTTTTTTTTTTTTTTTTTGGTTTTTAAATTTTTTTTTTTTTTTTTGTTATATAATACTTTAATAAATTACTTTTAGGGCTTTGTTTATGGAACCTACCTTACTTCTACTTGATGAACCTACAAATCATTTAGATTTAAATGCTGTTATTTGGCTTGATAAGTAAGGGCTTTTCATTTGTAGTTTGATAAATTTATGAATAATTTAATCAATTGGTGAAGATGTAACTAATTTTAATGTTGTATTTAGCTACTTACAATGCTGGAAAAAGACACTGCTTGTTGTATCTCACGATCAAAGTTTTTTGGATAATGTTTGTACAGACATCGTCCACTTGGATAACTTAAAATTGTACTATTATCGTGGAAATTACAGTAAGTTTTATTTCTTTTGAAACTAAATTAGCTGTTATTTAATTATGTATATATATATTTTAGAAACAAATTCCTTGTTATATTTTTAGAAATATTTTCCGTGTGATTTTTTTTTTTTTAACTCTGTTAATATCATTTTTAAACTTCTTATTAGGTCAGTTCAAAAAAATGTATGTTCAAAAGAGGAAAGAGTTAGTTAAAGAATATGAAAAACAAGAGAAAAGATTAAAAGAAATGAAAGCATCTGGAAAATCCACTAAAGTTGCTGTGAGTATTAATGCTTTAATTTTTCCACCACAAAATAATTTATCTTCTCAGCCTTTAATAGGATTTAAACACTAAAAAGGAAAATTATATGTTGTTCAATTTTAAAATTTATTTAATAAATTTGTAGTTATAAAAATTTCAATAGTACTCGTATTGTAATATTAAGTATTAAAGTAGATATTATTTGATAAAATATCAAAATAAGCTTGTTTATCTAAAAAGAAAAAAAAAAACATTAAATTTCAGTGATTATATTATATATATAAATAAAATCAAAATATTTAATCTTAAATTTCAGTATAATTTATTTTACATTTCAGTTAAGGAGATTTCAAACAAATTTCTGGCATTTTTTTTTTTTTAATTGTAAGAATTTAAAGAAAGTTTTTGTAATAAAATGAATGCAAATATGAATTTATATTTATTCTAAGAATATAAAAAAAATCATTTATAGTTTTTTAATACACTTGGATACACTTTTTAAAATTTTTTTGCATTTTTTAAAATATTTTCAGGAAAAAGCCACAAAAGAAGCCTTGACTCGAAAGCAACAGAAAAATCAACCGAAAAGGCAAAATGATGCTGAAAGTGGTCCAACCGAACTGATCAAAAGACCAAAAGAATATTTGGTCAAATTCAGCTTTCCCAATCCTCCACCTCTCAATCCTCCTATTTTAGGTTTACATAGTAAGTATCAATAATATTTTTAACTTGCCTGTTTTTTAATTTTAAATATTTATTTATATGAATTGCATTTGAAATAATTAAAAATTAATATCTTTAAAAAAGGTTTCTTACTGTAAACAAAATTATTAAACATTTAGACATGTGTTTTGATTTTTTCATGGAAAGTAAAAATTAAAGCTGACAAAATACAAAAAATTTATTTCATCTAAAACTGTATTTATCTTGAAAATATGGGGGGAAAGAAGATCACATTGAAAATTTTCTGTGGATCCTATATATTTATTTATTTAAACAATTAGGGGACCTGGCAATGCTCTGTGATTGCTAAATCTGACTACATATATGAATTAAATAAATACAGTTGTAATTCTGTATATAAATTCATTTGTTCAATTAAATCACATGAATGGTGTGTGATGGTTCTTTTCCCTTGGTTCATTGCCATTTTGTTTTTGTAATTTTTTTCCCCCCATGTTCTTCAGCTTTTTAAATTATTTGGTTGAACATGGGAATTGAATTTTAAAATATTTTGTCATTTAACTTTTTTTTATTTAATTTCTTTTGGCTAAGTCTACAAATTTCACTGTAATCTTAACAATTCTACCTATCAATTTCATTCAACCCTGTTTCTAAACACTCCTGGCACTAATAAGAACAAAATGTGAACATTTTACAAAAAATTGGCCAAGTAGTTTTAGAACTTATAGATCATGCATATATGAGCATTGCCTTTTATTTATATAAATTAAATTTTTTATATTAGCTGATTATATTTCTAATACACTCATGTTCATAAATTAAGGATAATTCAGAATCACACAGAAATTGAACTCTAAAATAAAAATTTCACCTGTAGAATTATCACACACATCTTGAAGAAGAATATGCAAATTACAGGAAACCACCAGATGGCGCGGATAGCCGAATGAGGACCGGTATTTAGTAGTTACTGCCAAAAGAAACAGACGGAGCACAGCATCAGACCTGTCTCGTCAGCTCTCTTCAGCTACCGGTACGGCAGTTTCAAGGCAGACCATGTACAGACGCTAAGACATTGGTCTATATGCTCGTAGGCCTGTCAGATGTGTTCCACTTACCGCAACTCACTGTCGCCTGCGATTAACCTGGAGTAGAGAGCATGCATTGTGAACACCGCAACAGTAGTCTTGTGTGATGTTTTCCGACGAATCCAGGTTTAGTTTGCAGTTTGATTCTCGCCGGACTTTCATATGGAGAGCGCCAGGTACCCTTTACCACCAAAACACCATTGAACGACACCGTTACGGTGGTGCAGGATGGCTCGTTTGGGGAGGAATTATTCTTGGTTCCAGAACTGACCTACATGTTCAGAGTGTAACGATGACAGGCTACATCTATCGGGATGTCATTCTGGAACAACATGTACGTTTGTTTCGGGGTGCCATGGGTGCTGAATTTCTGTTTATGGATGACAACGCTTGTCCTCACCGTGCAAACATTGTAGACGAATGCCTTCAATTGGAAGATATCACCCGTATGGATTGGCCAGCAAACTCACCGGACTTGAATCCAATAGAGTATGTGTGGGATATGCTTGGCCGACGAATTGCAGCCCGTCAACCGGAACTTCGGAGGGCATTGTTTGATTAGTGGTGTAATATTCCCCAAGATCAGATTGATAATTTGATACTCAGCATGCCTAGGCGTTGTAAGGCCTGTATTGCATCGTCCGGGAGTCATACTCCATATTAACCATCATACTAACCATGTTATACTGTTTTTTGTAAATAGGTTCTTTTTTGAAATTTGCTCCAGGCAGTAAAAATCGCAATTTTTATTAATGATGTCAAACATATAGCATCTTTTTTGCTCTTTACCTTTTGTTTAATAAATAGACTTTACAATTAAGTCAAATTTGTTTTGCTTCTGTCTCCTTCTTTGCCTGAACTTCATTATCCTTAATTTATGGACATGAGTGTAGTTAAAAATATATCTTCTGCATAGAAGCAGAATAACATACCTCCCAAGCATTGTTAAAAGCTTTCCATTCATAATTGTTAAAAGATCTTCTTCGGATAAGTTGTTTATATTTTTTACTTAATATTAAATTATTAACATGATTTATTTACATTGTATAGTATAGCAAGCAGCATCTTTTTTCAAATGTAAAAAAAAAAAAAAAAAAAATGCCTAAGTTGATGAAATCATTAGTTCTCTAATTAATTGAATCTTTTATGGTTTTTATTCATTAATATTAAATGAACATTTAAAACAGAATAAAAAAATAATGTTAGACAAAGATATTTTATATATTACTATAATTGCTTGGAAGAATTATTATACTACTAAGTTAACTAAATTTTGAAGGGAAAAAAATCTGTATATTGTTATAAATAATTAAGCTTTTAAAACTTAATTATTTATATCAATATAGAAAAATGCATGAAATTTGTGAAAATGTGAATTTTTTTAACAATTTGAGTTTTCTAATCTGTTTGAATGTATAAAAACTAGTTTGTGAATTTTTATTCCAATCATGTTTTCCCTCTTCCTCCCACCCTTTCCCTCTGCTGAAATTTGCTCTATGATAACTGCTTTAAAAAATTGAGTTGAAAAGTTTCACATTTTTTCTCCATATGAAAGAATAGAATTATTTAGTTATATTTTATTTATTGTTTAATATTTAAACTTGTTAATAATTTTATTTGATGTAATTTTTAGATGTTAATTTTGGTTATCCTGGTCAACCACTCCTATTTAAGAATGTGGATTTTGGTATTGATATGTCTTCACGAGGTAATGGTTTCATTTAACTAATTGAACTATATATTAGAAATTAAAATATGAATTTATTTACATGTTATGTAAAGTTGGTTTTATATATGTCAGAATTTATTAAAAATATTAGTATAATAGTTTCTTTAAGTTAACTGCTGTATTTCATTTAAAATTTCATGCTTATATTCAATTTATCAAGGAAATATTAAAAATATATATGAATATATTGCTTTTATTCTGCATCTTTGTAAAATTATTCAGATATTAAATTTATATTTTGTTCTTGAATTGATTTAAAATTTTTAGTACAATTATAATTGATGTAAAAGTCTGTCCAACACATTGTCAGTGATTTCTCTAATTTAAAAAATATGTATATATATTATAACTCTTTTCCTATTACAGATTACTGACTTTATTGTTTGTTAAATGGCAGTTCCTGAACATATTTATTGTAATGCGTTTAAAATGTTATTTACAATTTTTTTTATTGGTGGTGTTACTTTTTTTACAAAGCTTTTTAATTTATTTTTATTATTTTTCAAACCTGTATATGCGCATGTACTATAGATTTAATGTATTTTTTGTGCTAATGATTTTTATATCTTGTTTTAGTTGCCATTGTTGGACCTAATGGTGTTGGAAAAACAACCTTCTTAAGATTGCTGACTGGTGACCTTCCACCTGTGTGTATTTAATATTTTTGTGTCCATTACTTCAGCTTTATTAATTTTGAAAAATTTTAATATCAATTAGTGTGGGAAATAATAAAAATTTATGACATTTGTACTCCAATTTATGACAATAATATTTATGACATTTTACAAATTTATGACATTTGTACATGTACTCCAATTATCATATTTTGTAAGTTAATTATTTGTACAAAACAAGAACTTCAAATTCATGTCATAATAAAATTTATTGGTTTAGTTTTAGTTATAGCCTTACATAGGAAAATATTTCTTTAAAAAAAAAGTTATATATATTCTGCAGATCTCTTAAATCACTTGACATAATTAGACTTTTCTGTAATCATTATAATTTATTAAAAGTAAAAACTATAATAAAAATATAAGCTAAATTATTTTTACTAAAACAATTATTTTCACTGAGTTTTTATATAAAGGATAGTTATTAGATAAATGAATAAGCATGAATAGATTTGCGAAAAAATAAGTTATTACATTCTTATAATGTTGCATGATAAATTTATTGCAAAATTTACTTAGTTTCTTATTTCTTAAATTTCAGCTTATAGGGGAACAGAGACAAAATCATCGTCTTGTAAGTTTCTATTCTTTGTTTCAAAATATCTAATTTAAAATTTATTTATTTATGAATCACAGTTGAATTCATTGTTTTGGAAATAATTTTATTTTCAGAGAATTGGTAAATTTGATCAACATTCTGGTGAACAGCTGAATTTAGATGAAACTCCTGTTGAATACCTTCAAGTAATAAGCAATTGGATACATATTTTTTTAAAATTTTATTGATAATTTAAATTTTCAAATTAGAAATCTAAATCCTATTATTTCTTTGTGCTATTCTTCTTTCAGAGATTGTTTAATTTAAATTATCAAGATGCTCGTAAACAATTGGGAAGCTATGGATTAGTTAGCCATGCCCATACGATTAAAAATAGAGACCTCTCTGGTGGGCAAAAAGCTCGAGTTGCTATGGCAGAATTAGCATTGCGAGCTCCTGATGTTCTTATACTGGTATGTTATTCACATTGCTAAAACTGTGTTTAATTTATTTAATACCTAAGCAATTTATTTTTACTTTACATATATTATTAGTTTTACTTATATGTTTTTTGCTATAAATAACATGCTTCATTGATATTATTTTTTAAAACATCTGTATACTTGAAATTATATTTCAATGAGAAACTAAGAATAAAGAGTACACTTACTGTTACTTCAATAAATTGTTTTTCCATGTTTTTTTTTAATGTTATTGATGATTATGTAAGTTATTTAAAAGCAAAGGGGAAAATATTTTTTTTTAGTACATGGTTTTATTTTCATTCCTAATACACTTAGGATTTTAAACATTAGGTTTATACAGAGTTGAGAACTCTTACAGATTTTTTTGTAGTTACTACGGAAAGTAATAAAAATTTTATTTGCATAAAATTAAATTACAAAGAGCCATTTTTATCTAATACTTTTCCAATTTTGTGGTAAAAAAAATTATTGGTTGCAAGAGAAATTGTACCTGATTCTGTGTGTTTTTAAATCATTGAGAAAGCAACATTCAATCTAAACACCAATAATCAGCACAAATAAATATATTATTATTGTTACATTTTCCTTTGTTATCAGAATATATTATATATATCTGTGTGTGTGACTTTGTTACAAATTTTCATGAAATATTTTTTACTTGTAATGCTTATATTTTCCTATCAAAATAGTTTTTTAATTGTTGCATTACTTGTTAATATAATAAATGGCAGCTATATTTGCAAGTATACATCTTTGATTCTGTGAGTTTTGTGATAAAATTTTGATTTAAAGGTTTGTGTTTATCAATTAATTTCCCACTGATGAGCATAAAAAAAAATACTGAAAATTGTCTGAAATACTGCTGAAAAGTCTCATTTAAAATTGACATCTCATTTTTATTTTACTCAATGAGCAAAATGCTAAAAAATAATAAAATGTATTATATTTCCTAATATATATTATTTTAAGAGGTATAATTTATTACTTGTGTGATAAATCCAATGGAAATATTTATATTTTTGATTGCCTTGTGTTTTCATTATAAATTGCAGTGAGTACATATATATATATATATATATATGCATGTATATAATTTGTATATATGTAACAGTTCAGAGGCTATCACAAGTTGTAAAAATAAATCAAGTGCCTTTTTCAAGAATTTGTTCAAGTTATGAATCTTTTTATTTAGTTTATTAATAGTAATAGGTACAATATTAAGTTAGGAGCTAGTTCAGGTAATAACTGAAGAGACTTCCATTAGTTGTAAATGTTTCTAAGTATATATAGTCAGAGCGAACAAAATTCTAAACACATCACTAAAAATGGTCTGGCTAATATCTGGCTGGGATGAGAACCATAAGGTAGTGATATATTATAGTAGTGGCTGTTAATAGAAAATGTGGATTTAAGTTTGATAGGATTAAGTTGATTAGGAAATGTGCATATATATTTGGATTAGTGTAATAACCAATTTTGTTAGTTGTAGGAATTCGGGAAGACTAAAATTGGTGTTATTACATAAATATATGCGTACACTCTTCACATGAAAATATTTGGTCTATTGATTTTATTTTTAAAAAAATATTTTTTTAATATACTAAGAATTTTTATATTAAATTTTTTTTATTTTAAAATGTGCTGAAACTTATTCTTTGAAACTATAAATGCTTACTAAATCAGTGTAAATTCATAAAAAGTCAAATATATTAAATGTTATTTTTAATTCATATTAGGTAGACTTTTTTGTTTTAATATAAAGTAGAAAAGTTTAACAGTTTTATATAATATAATTAATTAGAAGCATATTTGCAAATTATCATTTATTTTAATACATTTCTATTTAATTTGTTTAATGAATATTTTTCAAATTCAATTGTGAGTATATTTTTAGAAAAATGTTAAATAAATAATTTGTTTTTTGTTTCCTTCCCATCTGTTTATGTACTTGTATCTAATGGATTATTCCACTTACAGGATGAACCTACAAACAATTTAGATATTGAATCCATTGATGCACTAGCTGAAGCTGTTACTGAATTTGAAGGAGGTTAGTAAATTTCCCTGCTATAAAATTTGAAGGGATGCTTGATGTGTATTAAAACTTGTTGTTAATATTTAAATTATAATATGTTCTTGTTTAAAATGTTATGTTTTTATTTATCTTCAAATTAATATTTTTGTTTGTATTTGCCTGTCAATGCTCAACTGCTTCTCTGTTAGCAATTTTTAACCAACAATTGAAAATTTCTTTGTTGCTAAGGAATTTGTGCAACCACACAGTTCAATCATCCATATTTAAAAAATCTTAGTTGCCATTGAAAGAAGTTTAAAAGAATTATGGGGGGGGGGGCTATAAACATACTTTTGTAGCTTATATCTCTAAATCCATTTCATTTTAGCTACATACACAATTTTTTTGTAATCTTAAGCAATATTAATAGCAAATGTTAGTTTGAAATATTATGTTAATATGTGAAATAAATTTCAAATTACATTGTACTGTTTGAGATATCATTATAAAAATTAATGGACAATGGCTTTTGGAAGTATTTAATTTTATTTTTGCATTGAATTTTCTTTTGATTGGAGTATGAAGTTACATATTTATTTAAGAAAATATTATTAAGGTACAGTTTCTAATAATGAATGAGAACTTTTATTAATTTTTTACTTTTTATTATTTAGGTGTTGTTATTGTCACTCACGATGAGCGTCTGATTAGAGAAACTAATTGTCAGTTGTGGATCATTGAAAGTCAGAACATTGATGAAATAGATGGTGATTTCGATGATTATAGAAAGGAACTTTTGGAATCTCTGGGAGAAACAGTTAACAATCCTAGTATAGCTGCCACACAAGCCATGCAACAAAATGATTGACATTTGTAAAATTTATAAATGTAATTAATTTAATAAAACATTATTTCTTAAAATTTATTTTTCATTAAGTTGTGGTAAACATTAATAATATATCCATTAATGAAATCAATTAATATATCACAGTAGCTTAAATGAAATTTACTTGTTTTACTTATCTTTTGATTGAACAAACATATAAATAGTTACTCATAAGAAACTTTCAAGTTGCACAATTTATTAAATATCAGTAGTATATTAACTTCTATAATTATCAGTAAATATATATCATTTTAAAACTAAAATGAGTTGTATAACATATCTGATTCTTGCATATTTATCATTCACTAAGTTAAAAAATGTGCAACCTAGCTTAAACATTTTAAAAGTTTTGTTTGTAAAATTTTTTGTAATATTAAATTTTCATGATTAAATTTTACTAATCATTTAAATTAACCAGTCCATTGCTTCAATTATAGATTAATTTTTATCTCGCCTAACAGTATGTTTTTGTACAAAAATTGATGATGAAGTGAAAATGCACAAAGTACTATTTATTATACCAAAATTGTGAAAAGTTGCCATATTTTTTAAAAACAAAATATCTTAATATTTTTTATTAAAAATAGATGTTAAATACAAAGAATAAGATTTTTTTCAATTCCTTCTATTAGCTCACACTCTCCCTATATATATCTTGTTCAAATACATTTTTTTTTAACTTGCGGTGGATGACACTTGATGTTAATACAGTTTTTTCAAATATTAATTCAGTAATTAAATTTAATTAATTAATTTTAGTTTTTTTTTTAGATTTAAGTTGAATATATCTACCAATAGATTATGCCAGATAAACTTAAAAAAATGAATGATAATTATTTATATAGGACTTTCTGCAATAGAGTGAAAAAAAAATAAATAGGAATTAACTTAATAATTAGGAATTTATATTACTTGTTTAAAAAAAAAGTTCATTTAGTGTTTTTCAATTATGATGAATTTTTGTCAATTTTTGGTGCATTTAATTGTAAAAATAAATATTTACTTATGTGCATCGAAACTGTAACATGTAATCTTAAAATTTTTAAATAAAAATGAATTAAAAGATTTTAATATGAAATATTTAATTAAACTGAAGAATAAAAGTTTAATCATATAGATTATGAAAGTAAATGAATAATACTTAAAGGACACTGTATATGTATATATTTTAATTACAGGAATTCTCTGTGCTCTTGAACAAAACTTAACTGATTTCTTTGCATTTCAAGTAAACATTAACAGATGATTATTTTTTTTTTAATTGTAATGTTCTGCATCTAACTTAAGAATACATATTGAAAACATTTTGTAATATGTTTATTAATTGGAAAAATTTGGTTAGAATAAAAATTTTTTTTTTTTTTTTAATTATGATTAAATTTCAACTGAATTTCTTGTCTCAACCTAATTTCTTGCCACTTATTTATTAAAATAAAAGGCAGAAAAGAAGAATTTAAAGAAATATAATAATACGATGATATTTACTTATTTTGTAAACTTATAAAAATAAGAAATTATAAAAAGAAAAATCCATGCATTTACATTATTATGCACATTTTATATCTTTCCTAAGATTATTTTTAAAAAAAATACGAATACTTAATTACAAGGTACCAAATAAGTCACAAAAGCAAACGAGGCATTTAAATTTTTTGTTTTATGATCAAACTTCTTAAACTTAAAACATCTATATTTATTATATTAATAGTATAATTTCTTTCAATTTCCATTAATAAAGCAGCAAAATATCCATAATTTTTTTTTTAACATAATCTGTTTGTTCGAAGTATTAATTCTGCAATCTATAGAAGTTTGTTTTTTTAATTTTAGACAATTAAAATTTCCTGAGATACACTATATAGGATTAATGTTCATTTCGTGGACATCATTAACAAATTACTCAGTCTTTTAACTTAGGTCAAATTTAATATATAATTAAAGATTTAATATTCTTAAATCTTTAAATGGTTAGATGGTAATCATTCATCAAAAGAATCATATTTAAATCTAAGAATATTGCACACACTTGTGGTCATTTGTTAAGAGTGGATCACAAATGGCTATATAGAATAAAACTGAGGGGGTGGGGAAGAAGTCAAAGTGGTGTAAAATATTGTAGTCTCACTGTTTTTGGTCATTATAGTAAAGATTTATTTTCTGGAATACAGAAGGTTTGTAAATTCGTGAAGAAAAAAGCATTTATTTGATGTTGTGTATGGAAAAAAAAATGCTTATTAATGATAGCCATCCTGTTTGAGAAAACTGTTAGTAAAGAATACATTCATTATGAAATCTGATGCATGGTATGCATTGAACAAAATGATTCAGCAATTTCATTCTTTTGTTAGTGCACAGATGAGAATGTTCTTATTTCTTGGAGGATGTTGTTAACTAGCACGGCGCCTCCTGAAATAATCACACATGTTTTCAACAAGGTAGAGATCTGGAAACCATGTTAGTCATACAAGACTACCATGCTAATCATCTTCGTTTAGACAATCCAGAACAGCAGCTGTTTGATGATATGATGTATTGTCATCTATGGAAGCAAATTTATCACCAACAGCACCACAAAAAAGGCAAAATTGGGCAGGGGAACTTCAATGTATTGCTGGCCAGTCATAGTCCCAGTTGCAAAGGGGATATTTGGCCACAGATCATGAGGCTGCCCATGCCATGATAGGATATTGATCCATTTCCTGGTTAATAAGCAGCACCATTCTTCCAATAAATTACTTGTCATCTACAGTTAGATCTACAATTGAAGCTTAACTTATCTGAGAACAATACTCGAGCCTAGTACTGTTCAGTCCATTTGCGATTACCATGATGTTGCAAATGTCCTTACTGTGAAGTCTGGACAAAGCATTTCATAAAACAGGTCTCCAGGCATATAGTTCTACTTCTACCAGACGTTTTTGGGAGATTCATTTCCCTGTAGCAGCAATCAGTTCATCGGCGATCCCTTTTGATGATAGAGCAAAATATATCCCTCTTCTGCAGACGTCATATTTCTAACAGAACTTCCCCCTTGATACTTCCTGCACATTCGAGTTGTTTTAAATACTTTCAAAACCATGAAACAATGCTATCCACTCACATCAATTTCCTTATATACTATCAGCACTATAACATGACAAATAGGGTTTGAAGTGAAAAATTTGTAAATGCATATTCTTCCTGTATCCCATTCTAATTTTCATATTTTGGGTTGCTGTGAATAATAGTGTCGTCCATCCTTAGCAGTTGTTCACCAGTGTATATAGTAATACCTTGGTTAATGGCAGTAATCAGTTTCATTATTATTGTTATTAACCAATCATTATCTAAGGCATGATTTCCCATAAGATTTAGTTCAAAATCAATTCAATTGTTACAGCTCTTCTTCGTAACAGCAATATATATTAAAAATGTGAATAAAATTCCTTTAAAATGTCATAAAAATAATGTAAAGATCATTAATTTTTTATATTTATGGCAAAAAATTTAACATTAGCAAAATGAATTTTAAATTAAAATAGTTAATTACCAATCAAAGGATAATTAAGTCCACTTCATAGCCTTTTGAAAAATGGACAAGTAAAAACATGTTTAAAGTTGTTTGCTTCTGTTACAGTTTTAAAATGTTTCTGCAAAATTGCACACACTTTTCATTCAAATTTGCATTTCTGATCATTTCAAATTTGTTTTGATTCCATTTCTAACTTCCTCCCATTTTGATGAAACATACAGTTGTAGTTTGCGCTTTACTTCCATCTTCAAATTCAGATAAAATTTTCTTTCTCCACAAATTTACATCAATCTTTTAAAAATCAACATTTCAATTATCTATTTTCTATACTCATGAAAATCTACATTAAAAGTTATATAATTTTTTCTTTCTACAGGATAATATCTAGGAAAAGTTCTTTTAACTTATAGTCTCCAATAATTATTCAACATCTTCCTCTACTATGTTAAGAACATACAAAAATGTTCCACAATTTGAGTCCTTCATTAACAAAGAAAGAAGCTCTGACCTCGTGCTGCCCGAGTCAATAACCAAGAGATATTTTCTAGCAGCTACTAGCAATAACTTGGACGCCAATCACTATGTATTCATAAATATATATAACCTTAAGAAAAAGGATTTTAATTTAGAATAAGACTTGGTTATACAAATATTATTCTCTCTATATAAAAAGATTGGAGAAAATCAACATCTATTAGTTAGCAATAAATACAAACTACATTAGAATGTACAGATATAAGTTTAGTATCATTATTTAAAATTTACTAAAAGTTTAACATAATAATGTTTGAATTTCAAAATTATTTGTTAAAATTTTGTTAGAAAAAGTATTATATGCTAATTCCATTATTGTAATCAGCAGAATTTACTGCACTGGTCCATTTAGACTACTTTTGTTTAAATACAAAAAGAGAATCTGAGTCTGCTGACAAAGCAGAAATTAATATAAAAATATACTTTGCTCAAAGATATGGAGAATAATATGAGTAAAAGCTAACTGTTATAAGCTAATGTGAATGGTCAAATCACTTTTAGTTTCTTAAAATCTCCATCTTTATTTTTAAGGAAAAAAATCTACATCACCAATCATGATTTAAGGAGAGGATCAAGCATACCTGAACCATTATGATGAATGACAATACTTGTTGTGTAATTTTTTATAAAATAAAATAAATAAATAACTTTACAAAAGCCATCAAAATATTTGTTAAACATTGAGCCTCAGGCAAGAACACCTGGGTACAAGGTAATAATTGGTGAAGGATGACGAAAACCAAATTCTTTTTGCAACTTAAAAATTATACTATTTATTAAAAATATTCATCAATACAAATCTCCCAATACATTAAATAAAAAAGAGTATTATTCATGCATAAAGTTACAGGCTGACAATATACATTTTTTTTTTTACAAAGCATGTAATCGGAATGATCTGATTAAATTAATTTTTAATAGAAAACATTAGTTCTGAAAAATTTAATGAAAATGGTACATTCAATTTAATATGTATAATAATTCTCAGTATCTTCCATTTTCTTCATACTACAAAGTTAATAAAAATGATTTTTAGCTATGAAAAATTAAGGACTCAAAATGTCTATATTTTAAATACTTATCTAAATTAATTTGAAACTATTTAGAATATATTTAAAGCATATGTTATTTATTAAATTAAGTAGAAGGTATTCATACATATCCATGAATATATAATTAATATTCACTAAAAATTTTATTTTCTAGCAATAACATTTAAGAATCTTAGTAACAAAATGCTGCTTAATCATATGTTCTCTGGCCTGATTCATATAAATCAATAGACTTCTAAATTTGCTGATTTAAAATCTTTCAAGAATATTAATATAACTAATAAAATCTGTTCCATAAAAAAATATTATTACATAATATAAATAAACATTAAAATCTTTCAAGAGTATTAATATAACTAATAAAATCTGTTCCATAAAAAAATAATTTTAAAAATTGCAAATATTATTACATAATATAAATAAACAATTTCTGTAACCTTTAACAAGTGCAGAATTCAAACGTCTGCTTTTAAATACGACTAATATAAATCTTTATATCTTTCTCTTTTATATAATATAATTGAATATATATGTTTCTAAATATAATATGGAGCTTGTATTCGGCAAGTTAAAATATATATTTTTTAAAAATTCACTTAAAAGCTATGAATTTATTTATAAAAATAATATATTATTGTATCCATAATTTTTATCAAATTTATTTTATATAACAATTTTTTTTTTTTAAGGATAAAATTTTACATCTTTTAAAAGTCAACATTTTAGTTAACGACTACTTTCTATACTTTCTGAAATCCGTATTAGATCTTCTATATAATTTTCTCTTTCTACAGGATGGCCTCTCTGACTTCCAAAAATCTGCAGAGCTGTACGTGCTGTATAATTCAATCGTTCTACTAAGTATCTGCAAATCATGTATCCAGTACGATTGACCCCATGTGTACAATGCAAAGCAACAATATTATTATTCCTACTATTCTGCCTTGTAAAAGTATCAAGCACCTCACAAAAGCGATAGAATATGTCATCGCGTGGAACATGATGCCCAACGCATGGAATCTTCACATGTTCAATTCCATTTTGACGAAATTCATTCACGTCATAATAAGCAGGCTCCTTGTTAGTTATATCAACAATTAAACCTAAATTAGGTATTGCATTCATTACATCTCCAGGCGTCCACCGAGCATCGAACAAACTACCTTCGAAACGACTTCTTGGCAAAGGGCATTTGATAGGTATAATACGAGCTTCGTGAATAGCATCTTTAATAGGATAATAATCAAGCCATCCATCTGGTATATTCTTTTTGCGCCCCATATTAAAACTTTATTTAAAAGTTTTGAATCAAATTGTAACTTTTTATTTTCAAACAGGCTAGTTTCACTTTCTTATTATACGTAAGATTACTGATTACGAAACATAAGCGATTCCGCATCTACTATGATGAAATCGGGGACTTAAAGAGAGGAATTACTCTTTTATTAAAAATTCCGGACCACCAGATAAAGCTGGTAGTCTTTAGAGACAGGGATTTTTTCCTGTAGGATTAAGGAAAAGTGAACGATCTTTTCCCTCCAATTTTCGTAGTGAAGTGCCTCCTCACCCCTTTTTTTTCTTCTTATATGGAATTTACACTAAAAGAAGAATTTAAAAGTTACAAGCCAACTAAAATAGTCAATAATTTAATCGCACGACACCTCGGATACACCTCGAGATCCCCCAGTTCAACAAATTTATATGCACGTCAGAAATTCAAATCAAAAATGTAAGAGAAGATATTTTTCAAGAGAGAGAGAGAGATTTTCAAACGAAAAATGCCGCAGAACAGACCAAATAAAACATTGCGAAATGGCAAATGGTTGTTCTCTGAAAATTTTATAGAGGATTCATAATACTGCTGCACTTAGAATCCCCCCAAAAATACGGAAACAATATTCATTTAAGATATTATAGAATTAAAAAGTATTAATAAAGCATATAAAGAATTTAAATAAAAGTAAAATAATTAATTATTCTAAAGTGATTGAGAAATGTCAAAAAACATTAAAATTTATGTCACACTTAAAATCAAACAATGTGCATACAAAAAGGACTATTGAATAAGGACAAGAAAAATAAAGAAGCTTCTACCACGAGAAGGCGATAAACAGCAACACTAAATTTTAAAAACGAATTCCCTTTAATTAAATTTCTTTATTTTTTTAAAATTATTTATATATATATTTGCAGCGATCCCACCACCAAAGCGGATGCATACAAAAGTGCTGTGTTATACATCGCTACGCGGTTGAATACAGAAGGTGGGAAACAACAAAAACTCTCCGCAACAGTCGAATTGTAAGCATCGCTCGAATTACTCGTTGCTGTTTTAAGTGCAACATGCTTGTATTATTTTAGTATTTTGTAATTTTATTAAAGTTAATGTTATTAAAGTAATATGGATTAGTTTATACCATTATCAT
>BPLQ01015423.1:47258-62300 GCA_021605075.1 Caerostris darwini
TCAATTCTTCTCCTTTTATATCAAAACCCATATTTTCAGTAGCAAATTTTGATATATAACTTCTTTGCGATCCGGTATCAATAATTAAACGAATATAATGTTCTAAGTTTTTATTCTGGATTCGAACTACTAACGTTTGTAAATAAACTTCATTCAAAGATGACTGATTGGTAAGAACAGTAGTTTCTGAAGATTCATTTTTATTAATTTGTTTCTGTTTAAATTTTGAAAAGCACATGATCGAAGAATGTTTTCCTGAACAGTGGGAACAAATTACATTACTCTTACAAAACCGAGAAATATGTTTTTTAGTTTCAAGACATTTAAAACAAGCTCCCTTTTTCATCAAAATATTTTTTCTTTCTTCAATAGACAAATTTATTGCGTATTCACAAGAAGAACTAGGATGATCAGATGACTCACAGAAAACGCAATTTGTTATATTTTTATTTCTTTCTTTAACATTAGTCAAAACCAATTCTGCTGCTGAAGGAATTCTTTCCCAGCCTAATTTATTACTTCTTGAGCCGCGGTTGTTTACTTTATCGAGAGGCGAAAAGGGCCGAGGTCGAAAATCAGAAGTGTTTGCGAAATTATTGCTCATCATGACTGCGCGTTCTCTCGATCTCAAGGTCAAAGCTAAAAACTTCAGTAGTTCTTCGATATTATTATAAGCATTTTCATTCTCAGTTTTATTATATTCTATAAGAATATCTTGAGGAAGGGCTTTTAGAATTATTGGGCAGAGAACTGCGGAATAATTTTCTGTTTTCAAATCTAAGCTTTCCAAGCTTCTTAATTCTGTTAGAATTTTATCATAGAATTTTCTAAAAGAACAAATATCGTTGGAATTTCTCAATGATTTTATGTTTAAAATATTATTCATATGAGTATGTATCAATAGATCATTTTTTGCAAATCTTTCTTTTAATAAATTAATTGCCGAATCATATGTAGAAGCAGAAATAGAAAAACCTTCTACAGTATTTAAAGCAATACCACCTAAATGAGCTTTAAGGTAATTAAATTTATCTACTTTATTTAATAAATCATTATTGTGAATGGCAGATTCAAAACTATTCCAAAACGTTAGCCATTGATTGATATCACCATAAAATTTTGAAATATTTAATTTCGGCAATTTTACTCTTACACTATCCACTTGTTTCGACTCATTTAATTCTTTATTTTGTTCGGAACGTGTGTCGCATTTATTTTCACTCAACTCTTTTTTTAACAAGCGAATTTTTTTATTTGCACGAAATTTCCACAGGGCAACTTTTTCTTCATATTCGTCTGTATTTTGAATTTCAGTATCAATATCTTCTACTAATTTGTTATCTATCTCTTTCAACGAGTCATGTTTAGTAGTTAGCATTTCAACTAATTCTTCTAATTTATCAATATCTATTTCTTCAATGTTTGATAGTTGCGATTCTAATTTTGTTAGAATTTTTGTAACGGATGTTCTAGAAACACTCCGTTTCTTTTTTAACAAATATAATTTCTCTTTACTATTTTCGTCACTCGCCATTTCAAAATTAAAAGTATCTCATCTAAATATTAACTGACTACAATCCCGGCAGGGATGCCAAATTTTACCTCACCAAAACAATCCTCCAAAATAAAACTAGAAAGGTTCATACAAAATTTCTCTTACCCTTCCAGTTCCCAGGATTATTAAGAAAGAGATATCCAAAGGGGCGGGATGCAGCCAATTAATTCCAATATTCTTTTAATGATTACTTTTATTCAGCATATTAATGACGAGATGATACAAAAATTTACGGACTGAAATACAGACAGATAAACCGCATCTTAGCGCGGCTAACTACTAACAAGGAAGTACAGTTCTTAAACCGAAGTACGGTTGGTTACAGTTAAGAGAGGAAAAGTGTTCACGTGACATACAAATCAAAAGTTCTAGTTCGACATCATTTTCGACAAAGGATGAACTTGTAGTGTAATATTTCGTTGAATATTTGGATCGTGAATTTTCGTTGAATATGTAATATTTCGTCTTGTTACATTTCAGGTATAATATGATGATACATCGGTATATAGCAATGTTCTTGCAAATGGATTACTGCGACAAAATTTGAAAATGCTGTTAATGTCGTATTCACAGGTGATTCACTCCCTACTCTCTGGATTTTCTCTTGCAAAATATAGTCGTTAACCATTTTTTTAGTGTACTACCCAATGAACAACTGTTAATTGTCTTTCATGTTTCGGGAGAACTTATATTCTCAGAGCCGCTTCATTATCATTTATATATCTAACTAAATATTACTAAAATATTTAATCTTTCAGATGCTATTATTATTTTTTTTGGTTACTGCGAATACAATCATACCTATACTTTTCAACTCAGGGAAATCAATTAAATATATATTTAATTGATTTGCCTGAGTTGAAACAATCCACATTATGTAGGAGACAAACATTTTTGAGAGAAGCGGATTGGATGGCACTACCTATTTATTATTTATCTCCAGATTATCTCGCATTTGTATAACAGTGAAACCACCATTTATCGGAGATTGTCTTCTGTACTTAGGATATCCATCTCCTCCTATGTGTGCCTCATTTAATTATTGACTTGGATATCTCTTGTACACTTGCCTTCACTCATACATGATGAATTCATATATAATCTTCCGCATGTACCATGTTTTTTTTTTTTTTAAGATTACATTAAATAATTTTGGGTCATTTTCTGGATTTAGAAATTAAGATCGAATTACTTGACCAATTTTATCACGTAACCAAATTAAATTGTGTGAATGAAGTATTCTTTTCGGCCATTCGACTGTGTGCATCCAGCTTTTAACGGTTCCAAAAATATGATAATTTTCAAATGATAAATTGTCCATAAATCTCATTTGTTTCTGTCTTAAATCTTGAACTATTATGCCATGACGACCCGTAAGCGCTTGTCCATAAATTATATTTTCTTTTAGCCTTGGCAAACGAACTCAAGGGAATGTTATGAACAAATAAAGACGGCCATGTTGTTTTTTTAAGTCATAGCATCTTGTATGCACTCGTATACGTGTCATAAATTTCTCAAAGTTGATGGTAAAACAACCAGTCTTCCAAGGTCATTAAACGTTGCCTTCATTCATGATTGCGTCTCTCAAATGAACGCACCCTTCCGTACGCAATTTCTTTTGGTTCTGTAGTATGCATATCCTTATTTCTGCCACTATTTTTGAGTACATATCAACTAAAAACTTTAGAAAAAATTATTGAAATCGGCAATATAATTGTATCTCTCGTTGTTTCTGATCATTATCTTTTGGAGCTATTACATGTTTTCCTTCTATATTTTCAACTGAAATTTTCAAATTTGACCTGTTTTTTTTTATACAAAAAAAAAAAAAAAAAAAAAATTGCAATCATTGGCAAATTATATATGCTAATATTTTCATTCACATCAAAATAATAATGGAACATTCTTTTTTAAATCAATGAAAGTTCTTAAGAAATTGATTATCTTTATTGGAACAATATAGCTATTAATTGAATATATCCAAAAAAAATTATTTCTATAAAAAAAAATTTACTCATGCATGTGATATGTGTGTTCTTTTAAATAGAACAAAACATCAACATTCCTGTGATTCCACCAGGAAAAAGGGCTTTCTAATCGAGCCAGGAAATCCTGTTCCAATCAATTAATAATTTATTTTCATACATTGCAATCGAAAGAAAAGAAACAGTTGTAAATGTGAATTAATTCGTAAGTGTAACTCAAACACTAATGAATATTTTGATGCCAAATTTCACACAGATATCAAGGACAGTGCCAGTAACCTAAAAAAGAAAAAAAATTCCATAAACCCTGGGAATTTTAAATTGATCTTACTTTTTGGACATGGTAGTATTATTTTATTTCCAAATGACTGGACGTAATTCTTTATATTTCCCTTTCAATGCTTCAATCCTCAAATTTCTGATATTTTAACCAGGAACTCTGGAGCTATTATATATTTTTTTAAATACTAACTTTGAAAAATATAATCCTAACCAACCAAATGACATGGACATCTTTCGTACATCTGTATAGATCTTTCCATTAGATTATATATTTTTTTTCATGAATAAATAAATCTTTTTTGGTATATGCAGTGATGACACTGGATCTCCATAATTTGGCAACTTTTCTTCTATTTGGCTCTGGAATTTTTCATTTTAAAATTTAATTTATTTCCCGATTTTTTACATTCCTGATTTAGTGGCTACCCGGCACCAAGTTTGTTGGATATATCATACTTTTACTTAATTTTAAAGATTTTTTTTTTTTTTAACTATAATGATGAAAGGAAGGGATGACAAGTTAGAGAATAATTCAACTGCTGTAAATTAATTTGTAATTTTAAAATTAAAAACCAAAATCTTAGTCCAGTTTAGGTGATATTTAACATATTAGACAAGAAATTAAATTAGTTACAATGACTAAAACTGAAAAATAATTAGTCACTTTATTTTGGTGTGAAGTCTACCATTGCATACTTTGAAAAAATTATGAGTGATATAGGTGTTACACATATAACTTTTCAATATTTTCATGTTAAGTTCATTGACTAGTGGCTATTTTGCTTGCCAAAAAAAGCTTTTTGTAAATGCAAACCCTATCATAAATGATGGACTATAGAAAATAATAAACTTGAAAATGTTCAGAATGATTTGCATTTCCTGACAAAAGGATAGTTTAAAAAACAAACCGTCAGATATACAGGGGTGGAAAAATCAAATGACTTTCATAGCAGGGCAAATTACATTTTTGTAGTAGCTTTCTCTCTGACTCAGTGGTTTTATAACAATATATTTTTACACTAATAGCTCTGTTTCAGACATCAAAGCATATACTAATTCATTTTATATTCTTCAGCAATTGAATCACATGATTTCTACTGAAATTAAATTAAACTCAATCATTTTGTATGATATTCTAATTTATTGTTACATACATTAATAAGACGGGAACTAGAATTTAGAATCAAATGTTAAAATTATTTTTTATTTAATGGATATTAATAAATACATCCATTATTTTAATTGAATAATGGCTGCATTTCAGTAATGGAAGTATTTATTAATATTTTTTAGAGGCTAACAATTTTTCTTTATCCTTCTTACTTGAAATGAAACTTTGAATATTTTGGAATTCTTAGCAATATTTTTAATGGAAATATTGTACCAATTTTTAATGGATTTCATATGAAAATATGATTATTAAATTATTTAATAGAAAATATATTAACCTTTTCTCTGAATTTTGTTTTGGCATGCTATTTTTACATTAAATATGTTATTGAATTGAAATGCCCTTTTCAAATAAATGGTAGTAAGAAAAAAAAATGCTTATATGTTTACCATAAGTTATTGTTGTATGACCAAAAGTAGTGTTTTTTTAGTTTTAAAATTAAATCTAAAATTATATGTATCCATTTTTTGACAGAATGTAGCAAAAAAAGAACCCAATATGTCATGCATAAAGAAAATAAACAATAATTAAATACAGGTAAATAATACATAAATGTAATCAATATGTTTTTAAATATTATTTAACAAATCTTATTTTTGAGAATTTTATTATTTCTACATATAATATATTTGAATTTCTCTGAAAAAAAAAATTGTGCTCACAAAATTCAGTTTAAGTAATAAAATGGAAAATAAAGAATTGCTTTAATTCTTCAAATGACGACAGATTACAGCTAATTTTTTAAATTATTAAAATTTAAGATGATAAATGTCAAATAAAACATATTAGTTGAGAAAAATTCAGAAACTAAAAAAAATTATGCAAAATGTGAATAATTGCAATAATGAATGCAAAATATTAATAAAATTTGTGATTAATTTAAATTCAATACATTTCTTGGAAATAGTTATTGTAGAAACATTTAGCAGTAGTATATGTTCACAAATTATTTATCCTATTTGTTCCTATAAAGAACAGCAGATGGCACCCAGGTATACACTTGAATCTATCATTAACAAATTTTTTTGCCAAATGTTCAATAAATCCTATTGCCAGCAAAAAAAATGTCATGAAAGCAGAACTCTTACTCTCTAAAATAAACGATCTTAAGAAAAGCCTAAAGACAGGTCCATTCATATTAGGCTACTTTTCTGTGTTACTAAATCAAAATAAAGGAAATCTCATTTTTGGCGCCAAAATGTGAAATTTGCCGTTCTTGTTGCAAAATGTAGCAAGGGATGAATTTTCGTACAGATTTTCTACCCCTGGATCAAACATTTAAATAAGTATACATAATATTAAATGTTAATAAAAAGGTTCCCAAATCGTTTTAAAAATATATTTAACAGAATCTGAAATTTTTAATGCTGAGAAATATTATTTTCTGACTACAAAAATTTTATGAAGATCAAATAACTGCAGTTAGAAAGTTTGGTTTAGGATACTGAATTTTCAATTCAAAGTAAAATACCAAATACATACAAGTAGCACTTTTGAAAATTTTGCATAGTTTAGATATTCTTTTAAAAGGAGTAGACTAAAAAAGAATTTTTATTAAAAATGTCTTTATTTAAAAATAGAAATCATTTATTGATATAAAAAGCACATTGTTATTTCAAATGCATGCATATATATACACAAAAAATGTTTACTGTTAAAGTGTAAATACAAAACTGAATGCATGAATATTAAAATACATAATATACAAATCTGATAATAAAAATAATTAAAACGATGGGTTATTATATAAAAACATTAGATAAAATGTTAAAACATCAGAAAAGAGACTGTTAACTTGCAAATACAAAACTGAATGCATGAATATTAAAATACATAATACAAATCTGATAATAAAAATCAACTCCAAAACAATAAGTTTTATTATAGAAAAACATTAGATAAGAGATTATGCATAATACAACTTAAATTACAAGTATAAAAATTTATGAAATATAAATTACATACATAATTTCATCAGACAACTTAATTTAATTGGATATAATTATAAAAATTGGATAATATAAAACTTGACTTCATGAATGCTTCAGGTTCTTAACCCTAAGGAATGTATAAGAGAAGAAATTGCTGTAAAAGCATCTTTAAATTCTCTTTTATTAAAGTGGGCCAAAACCCAGTCAGGTTCGATACTTTCCCTGGGGTTAACAGTATCATGCATTTTTAGTCTTGAATGTTTGGCTGATAAATTAGCTGTAGTCTTTGAATAATTCTTTTTTTGTCTTAGAGCTAAGTTGTAAAAATGTTGAATTTGTTGAACAAAGAAAGCATTCTCCCTCAGTATCTATAAGAAAATAATTTTTATTGAAATTTTACTCAAAATTGTTATAAACACTTATAACTTTAAAAAATCATGGATGATTAATAAACTATTTCCAAAAAATTCATTTTGATGTTGCACAGGTGAAACATAAATCTGTTATTCAATAAATGCACTATGAGGGAAAAAAAAAGTTTTATTTAGGCACAACCTACAATTTCCAAATAATCCCAGAATTTAAATATTCTATTAGCATATATGAGAATTATTTGTGTAATGTTAAATGGTGGTGGAAAAAAATATATATAAAACTGTTGAAGATACACACACTTATCTATTAGTTCTAACTGAACTTTACATTTATTTTTATTGATTTATGTTATTTTATCACATTGAATATATGCGCAATAAATGTGTGCTACATATTTTCTGGTCAACAAATATGATCATTTAATGTTCTATAACCACTAAATGTTCTCCAAATGCCAACGGTAGCACAAAAATTGCAAATATTCCTTTTATTGTTATTGTATGAATTTTAAATTAATAGATGTAACATTTTCTAATTAACATAAAAATACCGCAGAAAATGTTTGGAAAATTATACTAATAAAATGTTTGTTCAATTTCATAAAAGTATGGTGAATACAAAAAGAGAGAAGTAATTTAATTTTAGTCCTGCAAACTTAAGGCATATGAACACAAGAATCTGGCTCAGAGCAATGAAATGGGCATGCATTACATACAGCCCCAACACATTGATTTTTACAAAATAATAATATGATACTATTTCCCAGAACTATCGCTGATATGTATAAACTCATATTTATTAGATAGAGTTGATAATAATTCTGTAATAGAGTTTTTATACTAACAGTTTGCTTTCAGATATACAAGTTTATTGTCGTAACAATTAAATAATTATTATTGAAAACAATTATAATTAAAGATAAAATAGAGAAAATTACCTAAAATTTTTGTATTGTATCTCAATGAGTATACTTGCCAATTTAAAAAAAAAAAAAATCAAGAGTTTTTTTCATTTTTATTCTAATACCTACTTTTTCTTTGTAATATAAATACAAATATAAACTGGCATTATCAAAAATACGTTTTATTTTCGATACATATTATGTGTTATTTTTGATGAAAATCTATAAACTTAATTTTATTATTGCTTTAGAAAAGTTATAATAAAAAAAGTAAAAAACTAAGTCTTGGTTAGCAGACTTCGTAAAACAGTCATTAATCATAGCCAATAATAATAATAAACAATTTACCTGGGATTTTTTTGGGTCTTGACAGAAAATCCAAAATAGGGTACAGCATTTAGTAAATATAGGAAGACCTTTATCACGGTAGACACCCATGAGTCGTAGACCTTCAGTCAATATAGCTTCTTCAGCCCATACACAATCCACCGTTTTTTTATACTTTTGAAAGAAAAACATCTATTTAGAAACATTAAAGCAAAATACTTTGCTTATAACAAAGGGATATAAACAAAATCTGATAAATGATAAATAAGTAATAGTTTTTACACAATTCTTTTAAAAAGTGTTTTTCCCTTTAATTTAAATATACACATAGTTTTTCTTTTATAAATAATAAAAAACATCATGGTTATTAATAATGTAATAAGATATTTAAATTATTATCAGTGAAAATGCTTCTTTATATTCAATAACAAATATTTAAAGAATATTTACATAAATTAATAAAAATAAAAGTCAACTGTAACTTTGGTAATATTATTCATCTCTTTATAGACCTAAACTACCTTGCCTTTTTTTTTGTGTGAGTATGAAATTTTGAAACAAATTAAACATTCTCTTTCTTTATATTTGCCGACAAATAGAAAAGGTCTGCAAATCAATATGGCAAGTTCAATGCATAAAAGTAGAAACTTAACTATATCTATGAAAACTTATATATGGTCTTTCCAAAGGTAATGTAGAATGGTTACGAAAGCTTTTAGTTTTCAATAATCAGTTGTTCTTACCAATTTAGATCCTAAAAATTTCTTCGGTTTATTATTATTTTATCATACTAAGCCTTTCTAGAAATTTTGCAAGATCAATTACTGACTTCCTATGTTTGTAACCTTGCTTCATATAATGTATTTTTAAATTTAATACAGCAAATGAAATAAATTTAGCTATAGATAATTGTAACAGCTATTAACTAGTTAAAACTAATTCACTATTATAAGGAACTTTGTAACAGTAACATAAATGGTGTTTAATTTGTTAAAATATAAGAAAAAGCCTATAATATTTTCCTAGATTACCTTAGCAAGATTCAGGAGAATATCTGTAGAAAATTTAATTATTTCTTGATGAGGGACACTGCGGTTACAGACACTAATTGCTTGTAAAATAATCGATATTCCACCAGATTCTTTAAGCCTCTCACAACAGGTAGGAGACAAACGTGTACAAACCTCTATGGAGGAAAGAAAAAAGAAAAGAAAATTATTACTTTCAATCTTCAAGTACTTAAAATTTTCTACATTTTAGCAAAGCCATATAAATTATATATAAAAATACATTTTTATATATTGAAATTTTTACCACTTGTATTAATTAGTGATCACTTAAACAAGGACTCTGCAATAGAACTGATTTATATGTTTTATCTGCTTAAAATATTTAATAACAAATTTTAGAGTAAAATTTAAAATTGTCAAATGATCTTAAGAATAGAATATTTAATCGAAAGAAATTATCACATCAACAATAAAAAAATTATCTGGCATTTAAAAATTAAATTTAGTCCATAAAAAATACACAATAGCTCCATTCCTAACAATGCTCACAAAGAATTCATATTTATTTTAAAAATTACATACCACTTATCATTTATTATTTCAAAAAAGAAATAATAATCTTTGGAACTTTCTTAAGTTAATAATAATCATTCACAAAATTTATTTTTAATATTCTATTTCATGTACATATTTCATACCTTCTTTAACTAAAATGTGTTTCATTTCAATTTTTTTCTTAATATACCTTTTAAATGCATTTCTTTTGAACAATGAAATTTGTTTCTAAATGTTTAAAATTACTCTAATACACAGTGTGATATTTTCTCTCCTTCTCATTCAAGAGAATGCAATTTAAAAAAAATATGGTCTGTTTAAAACTTATTATGACTATTTGCTTATTTTAGTCAAGATTTTATACAAAGGTTTTACTTAATTTTTACTGATACGAGGTATGAATTTAAATTTGAACAGCAAATTTAAAATTGATTTTTACCTAAATTCTGCAAGGCATGGAGAATGGTTGCCAAATTTTGATTTTTTAGCAGTAAGTTGAGAGCAAATTTTGTTCGATTTCCGAGGCTCTTATGTTCACTAGATGGAGCTGCTTTGATATTCTGTCTGGATTTTATAATATTTTTATCTGTCACAGACTGTCTGACCTTATATCCACGCCAAAGAGTCTAAAATAAAAAATAAAAAGCATTCTTAAAAATAAAAAAACAACATAAATTTTCAAATGTTTATATTAATCCTAAAATCTTTTTTTTTTATTAATTAAGCTTGTAAACTATTATTATTTTTGCTGATCAAAAACATACATTGAATTAAAAAAATAACCAAGGTTTAAGATATAATTCTGAAGCTACTAAATTTTTTTTACTTTAATCACTTAATTTGTTAAATAAATCTCTTTATTATATCAATATAAGCTAATACCACTGCTGTATCCATTTCATTAGATGTACTATATTTATTATGGAATTTTTTTGACTTCAGAATTTCCAGTTAGGTTACATACAATTACTTCACAGGAAAATTTTATTTGATAACCAAAAGTCTGGAATAATAGCTTTCTCTGCCCACTTGATTTTTTAAGAAAAGTTAGATTGTAAGCAAATGGATATTCTTATTTACACCTATTTATATATTTATTTTGGTTACATATGACTTACTTGAATCTTGATAGCAGCTTTTATCCTTATATACTTCAGCCTAGTTAACCACATTCGCACATATGACTGAATGAGGATAGCAGATTTTGTTCTCCTTTGAAGATATATTCTAGCTTGCCTTTGGAAAAATATGGTGCTCTCTTTCAGCTTTAGATACCATTGACGATTACCAGCCTAAAACAAGATGGATTTTAAAAAAAAAATCTTTTATATTGCATTAAGCGCAACATCCAATAGATGCACCAGCTGAATATAGTCAATGACATTCATGAAAAGCAAATCATTTTGTATATTTTTCTATCTCATTCCTTCGAATGGCTCATTGCCATGTGGATCAGTTTGCATTCAGGTATTTTAAGGTTTACATGTTTACTATCATACATATTAAGTACAGAGACATGTTGCCACTTTCATTTTTTTTTTAATTATGATTTGTTCTTTTATATGTTTTGAAAACAAAAGGAAATCATTTTTGTATTGTACCATTCATTTATGCAATATTCACCATCCTTTTATACTAATTTTAAGAAAGCATTTTTTTTCTTTCTTACTAAGCATTCCTCTTTGGTATTTTATATGGTTCAAAAGAAAAAAATCAAAGAAATATTCCAAAATAATGGAAAATTTCTTTATTTTCAAGATTATATATTGCTACTTTTCATAATTGAAAATGATTGTGAGAAAAGGAGTATTAAATGCACCAGATCTCAAAAGTTCATAGTCTATGGCAAGATACTATTTTTAATAAATACTCAATTTTTCTTTACTGTTTAACTTTTTAAATTATTTAATAATTAAAACTGTATTTTTTTTTTTTTATTTTGCATATTCCAATTAAATAATCATGAATGTTAAACAACTTAGTATCTTTTTGTGATTATTTTTAAAAAATTTATTTAGCAAGACATTACAGATGATTATTAAGAAAAAGCTCTTATGTTTTTTTTTAAAGAATAATTCCAGAATTTTTCTAAAGTGAGATAAGTTTAAATTCAGCCATTTAAAGAACTCAGATTAAATACATTACATTATATTTTTACTAAATTAGGGGACTCTATATTGCTGATGCTACATGTGACACCATAACTTTAATTATACAAGATTTATAACAATCCCAGAGTTTTATATATTTCTGGCTATAGACTTTCATCATAGATGCCAATTTCAAATTCTTAAGAATATGTAATCCAATATGTGACACCATTGTTTATGAATACATAATTTTAGAAAAAGAAAATAGTAGGAGAATATTGAAAAGATAGGGAAAAATACTATTCATAAAATTAAAATTTTTAATATTATTAAATTAGAAAAAGTAACATAAAACTTTGAAAATATTATTTCCTCCAAAAATTGCTAACTATTTATATTTAAAAAAAGTATCAAGATTCAATATAACTGAATATATAAAAAAACAACAAAAAAAAAAAAAAAAAACATGTATGTATATGGTTTTAAAACAAATTGGAAGATTCAAGGATTTGCTATGGATTTCTTTATTATCCAAACTTCTTTTCGAAATGTGACATAGTTTTGATTTTATAATAAATTTTCCTATCAGGGTAAATTATAAAAATTGGCCTGCATACTTTGCTATCATGGTAACACTTAATGAATTTTTTTTTTGTAAAAATTTCATATTTCTTATCAGCACCAACTCTTAATAGAATTCATAATTTTTTCTTATTATTCTAAAATTTTCTATATTAACATTTACATAACTATTGATTTGTTTCAAATTTATTCGATTCTTAGTTTGATTTTTTTCCCACTCAATGTACTCAATTAATTGCATTAGTTTCTTTTTACTGTGATTGCAATTATTATATATTTAGCTCAGATTCATTATTTTCCAATCAATAATTTATAGAATGCAATGAAATTAAATAAATCACTTATATTTTCAATTGTATTATTAACAGATAAAAAGGGGGAAAAGAAATCACTTTTTTTTTTTGCTTTGCTTAAGACAACTTATGTATACAATTATTTTAAGATTTATTTAACATAGAATTAAAATACATAACACTTTTTTTCCATTGATGTCACATAGCATTTAAAAACATTTTTCATGCATTTAGAACCTAAGAATAAAATGTTAGAAAAACGTGATGGTACTATTCAAGTTGACAAAAATAAAGTTTGTCTTTATAATTAATAATAATAAAAAACCCCTTTAGAGCAAAACAATTAAAAGGAAATTTTATTAACGGAAATAACTCAATGCTTAAAAGTAAAATATTACAAAGAACTTTTACTTCTCTATTTTATCTGAATAATTAACACTTTAAATTGTTAGCAAAAGCAGAAAATAAGAAATTTTTGAGAGGTTCTGTTAATTATACTTTAATAAATTCTTTTTCAAAACAATCATTTTAAAATAAGTTCAAATTTTCACTAAGGAATAAGTTTAAGTATAACTATCGGTCATTTAAAATAAATTATGAAAAATGTCTTTTAAATTTACAAAAGATAAAAAATATTAAATAAAACTTACACAATCAATATGTGGTTTTTTCTCCCTCCACAGATGGAAATATCTTTGAATTACCTCTGCAGCTCTAATTTTCCTGTCCAACTCTTTACGAGTTTTATAACTTTTCCAACATGACTGAATTTTAATGCAGCTTTGCTTCCGAAGTCTCATTAAATATTTAGCACGATAGAATTGTTGAATAAAAATGATTTGACGACAAGTATAATTGTATGTTTTTCTGCATTTTACCATTCGAGCAAATGATTGAATTTTTATGGCTGCTATTTTCATATTCATGTACTTTTTACGAACCAAGTAAGATCGAACGGCACTTTGAATAATTATTATGCTCCTCTTGATTTTTTGGAATTTAAGAACTGCTTTTTTCATCAATTGTTGTGCACGATACTTTTGCTGGATAATTATACAGCTCTGCTTTATTTTTTTGTAATGATTCATAACGATCATTTTTTTGCAATGAGATTGAATTATTACAGTACTTTTAAGAAGACTTTTAAAGTAGCTTCTGGCTATGATACCTCGGCATAAAGCTTGAAGTTTTCTAAAACCCATTTGCATTGTCAGATATTTTTGTTTCTCTAAACACATCCATTTGTAACCTCTATAATACCTCTGAATTTTTACAACAGACGATTTTAAGATAAAATATTTCTTCTTTGTAATGTAACATTTGAATGCATTTTGAATTACCACAACTGATCTCTTTTGCATGCAAAATTCTTTCTTCGCTTTGAATGCTCGGAATTGTGCCTGCAATTTTAAAAAACCATTCTTTTGAATCAAGTAATTTTGTTTCTGAAAACACATTAGTCGATATCCTCGATAAAACTTCTGAATTTTAATAGCACATGACTTTAATATTAAGAATTTTTTCCTGTTAATGTAGCTTCTGAATTGAGATTGCATCACAACAACAGCTCTTTTTTGTTCGCCGAATTTTCTTCTAACTTTAAATCCCTGGAAACAAGCTTGCAGTTTTGTAAAACCAGCTTTTTGAATTAAATATTTGCATCTATCTGAAGACATGAGACAATAGCTACGATAATATTTCTGAATTTTGATAGCACATAATCTTAATCTTAAAAATCTTTTTCTAGTAATATAACTTTTAAATGTACTTTGGATCAAAATTGCAGCTCTCTTTTGCATATAGAATTCTTTTCTAGCTTTGTATGCTCGAAACTGTGCTTGAAGTTCAATAAAACCAATTTTTTGAATCAAATACTTTTCTTTTTCCAAGCACATAAGTCTATAGCCTCGATAATAATTCTGAATTTTCAACACTGATGATTTTATAATTAAATACTTTCTTCTGCCAATGTAACTTCTAAATTT
>BPLQ01015423.1:62400-91853 GCA_021605075.1 Caerostris darwini
CCAAGCACTTTTCCGAGCTTATAAAGCTAGAAAAGTGCTTGGAATTTTGTAAACCCACCTCTCTGAATCAAATAGCTTTTCTTTTCATAACACATAAATCGATATCCACGATAATACTTCTGGATTTTCAACACTGATGATTTTATGGTTAAATACTTTCTTCTGCCAATGTAACTTCTAAATTTACTTTGAATGATTACAGCAGCCTTTTTTTGTTCACAGAATTCTTTTCTAGCTTTATAAGCTCGGAAAAGTGCTTGGAATTTTGTAAACCCAACTCTCTGTATCAAATAGTTTTTTTTTTCATAACACATAAGTTGATATCCACGATAATACAGGTGGATTTTTGCAACACTTGATTTTTGTGTTAAATACCGCTTTCTTGCCATGCATCCTTTAAATGTACTTTGAATTAGAATGGCCGCTTTTTTACTAGCAGAGAATTTCTTTCTTGCTTTATATGCTCGATACTGTGATTGTAATTTTGTAAAACCGATTTTCTGAATTGTATATTTTTGTTTTTCATATTCCATCAGACGGTAGCCACGATAATACTTCTGGATTTTAATGCTACATAACCTCAAAAGTAAATATTTTTTTCTAGTAGTGTAACTCCTAAATTTACTTTGTATGATAACTGCTGCTTTCTTTAGAGTACAGAATTCTTTGCTGGCTTTATTTGCTCTGAATTGTGCCTGCAGTTTTATAAAGCCAATTCTCTGAATCTGATAGTTTCGCTTTTCATAGTTCATAAGCTGATAATTACGGTAATACATCTGAATTTTTATGGCACATGATTTTTGAGTTAAAAACTTCTTTCTACAAATGTAACTTCTAAATATACTTTGAATCACTATTACAGCTGTCTTTTGCTTACAAAATTCTTTTCTAGCTTTGTTGGCTCGAACTAGTGCCTGCAATTTAGTAAAACCGACTTTCTGAATTAAAAATTTTTGTTTTTCAATATACATAAGCCTATAATTTTGGTAATATCTTTGGATTTTGATAGCTGATGATTTTAAAACGAAAAACTTCTTTTGACAACTATATCTTCTGAAGGCACTTTGAATATGTATGATGGCCTTTCTTTGTTTGTAAAATTCTTTTCGAGTCTTGTAACCTTGGTAAAATGCTTGCAATTTTGTGAAGCCAGTTTTCATGATCAGGAATTTACAGTTGTCAGAACACATCATTCGGTAACTCCGATAATACTTTTGAATTTTCAAGATAGCTGATTTTGTGGTCAGAAATTTTTTTCTAGCACTATACATTCTAAAAGCGCTTTGGATTCTTACGGCAGCTTTTTTCTGCCAACAAAACTCTCTTCTACATTTATTTCTTCTAAATAAAGCCTGCATTCTAATTATTTTTTCCCTTTCATACAAATACATCATTCGCTGTTTTTTTCCTCTTCGATAAAGATTGACAATAGAAATAGCTTTCATCAATTTCTTAAAATTCCGTTTTTCACAACACATTTTCCATGTGGCCTGTATTTTTACTACTGCTTGTCTGCATGTCATATAATCTTGTCTAATTCTACGACTCAATGCAATATTAGCGTACCAGTTTTCTATGCATAAAACACTCGATTTCAATTCAGAAAACTTCCTTTGTGCTATCCATTTTCGTACATTTTTCTGAATTATAATAGCAGATTGCCTTTTCTTTTTAAAATCCTTTTGTGTAATCCATTGTCTTATATAGGACTGCAAAATTATTATTAAGTTCTTTTTAATTAAATATAATGAGCGTATTTCTTTTCCAATACGTCTTGCTCTCCATCTTTGTTGCACTTTGATAGCGCTTGAACGAAGTTTAAGGTATTCTTTCCTTTGAAGCCACTTCCGAACATGACTTTGTAGCAGCACAATAGCTTCCTGGCGTCTTTGTTGGTATTTTGAAGCTTTAAATCGCCTGAAGGCTGCCTAAAAATATATTTTATGAATTATTTAACATCAAAACAATATATATGAAAACGTTTACAGAAAAATGACAAAAAATCATACTTGAATGACACAAGCTTGTTTGTTAAGATAAATCAAATGCTTAGCAAATTTAAGTCTTTCAAGTTCCTTTTTAGCAGAAATCATCTTCCAAAAACGCTGAATGCAAATTGCTGCAGCATTTTCTTCTTTTCTTTTCTTATGCAATAAATGACTGCGCCAAAATCTTTGTATTTTCACAATAGCATCGATTTGCATCTATAAAAAGCATGGATAAATTTATCATACAAAAGTTCAAACTGAACAACTAATCTTTTTCACACTGCATATTTAATTATTTAGCAGAAAATATATTTAAATATGTTGTAATTTTAGAAATTTTATTTACAAGTCATGAAATTAATGCAATTTCTTATGAAAAAATCTACAGATAAAATATAAATGAATGCCATCAGAATTCCATGTAATTTTATATTTAAAATACATGACTTTTAATTAATATAATAATTATTTGAAATAATTCCATCAAAGACCTTTAATTTGTTTAAAATATATTTTTATATTAAATTTTTTTTTTTTTTTTACTAATAACACAGATTAAGCATAAAATTTAAAAATTTTCTTGTATGCTTGAATTAAGCATTTTAATTATAGTAATATTTCATGAATTCCTCACATTCATTTTTTACCAAAATAATATTTTCAATATCATTAAATTAATATTAAAAAAAATCAATTAGTTTCAAGCCCTTGCTTATTTTGTTTTTTTTCCCTCCTGAACAATAAGTTGCAAATACAAATATAAAACAAAAGAAATATGTTTATACCGCCAGTTTCTTCTGCCTTTTCTTCAAGCACCACTTGCGATAAGCTAACAAAATTGTTCGAGCTGCACGAATTTCCACACTCAACTCCATTAAACGGATGTTCACATAGGACACTAAAGTAATGACAACTTTTTCATCTGGAATTCTGTTGTTTTGAATATGAGTAGGAAAGGACATAATAGGAATTTGGCCAATTTCCTGAAACTTCATAAATAAATGGAAAACATTAGAATATATCTCTTGTGTTAAGTAGCTCTAAGATTCGCAGACTGTATATAGTCATTGAATTATAGACAAATCTTTATACGTAAAGAATAATTTACTTGATTAATAAAAATTTAGATCAAACATATATATTCGAGTATTATATAAATCAAATAGCATAAAGCAACTGTTAGATTGGTACAATACAATGTATTCAATTTGTTCACTTTTAATATCTTTCTTTGTAACAATGCAATATTTCAGTTACATTAAATTTTTTTTTGCATCCTTCAATACGCTATAAATCAACGTCATTTTTGAAGTTAAAAATAGAAAAACCTACTGAAGTAGATCAACTATATTATATAAATTTTAATTAGTTAAAAAAAATAATTTGCTTTCTTGAATCTTAGAAGTCAGATCAGCAATAAATTAATAATTTGTTAAATAAAAATACACCATTTATTTAATTCCTATTTATGTCATTTATATCACTAATACCTAGTTTTATTTATGAATGAAAATTACAGTGGTACTTCAGTATATGTTCAATAGTTTCAGTTCATTGAATTTGCACTGAACATGGTGAATATCAAATTTTTCTCATAAAAAAATTATGGGAAAATGATTAATATATTCCCTGGTAAAACATAATTTTGGCATAATATAAGGGCTATATGAAATAATTTAAATCCTGCTTAGTATTAAAATATATAAATATAAAGGTAGTTGGATAAAATGATACATATATATAAATTTTCACTTTTCTGTCTGTTACTTAGGAATCGGTTGAGAATCACAAGATTTGGCATTTACTATGAATCGATCCAAAAAATTATGTTTCTATCTCCTCTTTCAGATGCTTTGGAAACATGATCTCTGGTCATTGAAAACAATGTTATTACGGCTTTTGCAAGTGATACTTCTCTACAAAGTGTTTACTATCCATCCATTTTATGAAGATTTTAATGCATGTAAGTTATATTTCAAAACAGAATTATCGCAGTACAGAGTAAGAAGCATCTTGAAAATGTTTAATTTACACACTTATTTAACAACAACACCCCTGGCATAGATCAAGAAGTATTATTAAAAAGTGAAAAATTACAATGTTTCCAATAAACAAATTTTTATTTAATAAATAATTATTAAAATAATGGTATGATATCTACTATTAAATTATGCTTAAATGGGAAAAATGTTTTTATACATTATTTAATGGAGTTTTTAATTCTTATTTTAATATCTTATAAATTATATTTTCTAGGTTTTCTTCATATAGCACAAAGAAAAAATTCCCTACATGATTTTTTTTTAGATGAAAGACTTGCTACTTTCTCCAGGTCAACATTCAAAATATTCTACTAATGCATCTTTTACCAGAAACCTTTTCAAGGAATGGTGATATCAGGTTCCTAAGACCATTGAAATGAAATAGGATGATATGCACATCAGTTTGTTATAGGGGTGAGGATCACTTAAATATTCTTTAATAGTGGCATAGCTCTGGCTAGTTTTTTTTTTTTTTTTCTCCTTTTACCACGTTTGATAAAAAAGGCAAGGTATTCAAATATCATTTAGCCACTTGTAAATTTTCTAACAATATGAAGGCACAAAATACTTAGGAAATTCTCTCGAGTTGATATATATCATATAGCTTTTTCTTTTAGCCGAAAAATTTTGAATCCAGTAATATAATGAACTCTAATGAAACCAAAGAATTTTTGAGTTGATGTATTTTACCGTTTTGACAGTTGGATTCACAGAATGCAATCTGCAGGAGCACATGTTGAGGATTTTTAGATCTTAATGGTACCCTTTAATGCATGATATCAGTTCTTTAAAGAATTTGAAATTAGTATTCAGGCATCCATTTATATCTGGAAAAGTCTTTTCAAGTTTAAAGGTATAGATGCTTTTTGAAATGCCATAAATAAATTTTCACAGTAGTTATGACCAAGAAATGTTGAATTGAGATATCTTTTTTTTTTTTTAAACTTCATTAGTAGACATAACACCAATCTGACATTTAAATCATTTGTTGCCTTTGAGAAATTTTATTCAGGGATTTGTCAATGTGTGAGCATGCTCTCTTTGGATATTTTCCTCAATTTATTTTTACGAATGTCCCAACTTTTCGAGACTAATAAAATTACCTGACATCCCAGTGTCACCACACTAATTAATAGAGAAAATGAAATTATATACATAAGGAATATAGAATATGTTTTTGTAAAAATTTAAAAAATGAAATGTACAACATTTTAACCAGTATTCATTTGAAATATTCTAAACTATGAACAAAATCATATGTTTTGGGAAAAAAATACACATTAGAAATTTATATTTTTTTGCCCTACACAAATTTTTAACTATACATAAAAACTCAGAAAAACGGCAATTATTTACTGTTTAGTAAGATATTAGAAAAAAGTTTTAAAAAATCAGAAATATGTTAATTATTTAATATTTTATTAATTCATTCTGTGTTTTTTCAGACATCATTTAATTAATGAGATTCATGTTAGGAAGAATAATATAAATAAGCATATATACCTTTTGAAAAGCAAGATCTAGATTATCTTTTTCATTCTTCACAAACTTGCCCGTCTGCTCTGAAGACATTTCAGCTTTTAAAATAAAATAAATACATATGTATATTTTCTAGAGAAAATAAGTTTATAACACAGTACAATTGATTTTAACAATACTGCTATAAATGCAGAATTGCTAGATTTCAATCCATTGTCAATCATTCATACATAATGCATTGATATTTAAGCAACCAATATTATATTTGGGAACAGTTTCAGGATGGTTGCCAATAAGGCTTTTTAATTCTTTACACAACTTGAAATTTCTTTGGCTGGACAAAAATAACCAGAATTAGAAACAGTACTTGTCTTTAAAATAAAATAAACACCACAATGTTTGTCCTATAAACAAATACAGTTCAGTGCCAATAAACTAAGTTTAAACAAGATCATTAATTCAGACTAAGACCTCTCAAACCACTTAATACAGCTAAATTATACCAAAATTCAAGTTTTATTGAAAAATATAAAAAGCAAACAAAATTGTAAAAGGAAACATTTTATCACATTAGCATGATTTAAAGGCTATAGTTATTTGTTTTTGCACAGAAATTCTATAGCTTCCAAGTGGTAAAGCATCTAATTAATGCTCCATGTAACAAAATGAATGTTACCAAGAATTGTCCATGTCAAATTATGTTTTTAATGTATAAATCTCCAATTTTCTTTATATTAACATCTAAGAAAAATGATATGCCTTTTATTTTTTTCATTTATATCATTGCACAAATATATTGTTTTTACTACAAGTTTGAAAACATGACAATTGTCAGATGGGTCATCAAACAGCCATTGAGACTATCAACATCCTTCAGAAACAAAGTTTAGTTTAAACTGGAAGAAAAAATGTTCTATCAGTGAAAAGGTTTTATGATTTTACAATTTAAAAATTACATTTGACACTCCTAGGATCAAGAGGAATTTTGATTATCTAGATTTTAATTCAGTCAAGGAAATAGAAAACAATTGATATTGTTGAAAGATTTACCAAATTATTCAAATTATGAAAAAAAAAAAAAAAAAAATAATTATTTAAAAAATTTATCTTCAAAACAGTGTTATTTCTAAACATTATGAAATCTAAATATTTACCACCAGTATGCTTAATTAATTAAATAATAGTTAACTACTTCTAAAACAAACTTAGATTATCTGAAATTAAGGCTGTTTTTTAAATAAAGTTTTCTAATAACTAAATTATTGAATAATTAATGACAAATATGGCAATAATTTATGTGTTATAATTTTTGTGATTAAACATTTTCACTATAATTTTTTTCCCTTCAGATCAAAACACTTTAGACGTAAATCCTTTTTTCTAATTTTGATAGAGATAAGATTTTAAAGAAATTCTGGAGATTGTGAAGCATTTAATAGTCCCAAAAATATGTTTATCAAAAACATTTCCTTGCTATCACCTCAAATGCAAACAAACAATATTTGAAGTATATGGCAATCCAATCTAATAGTTCAATTTAAAAAACAAATATAAGTTAGCCATAAAAGAAAATTGTAAATTTATGAGCTCTCAATCTTAAAAAAAAACAAAAACACCTACTGTCAGAAGGGAAAGGACAATCTTCATTTTCTTGCTTTTCAAAGTAGTAGCAACTGGTTTCTTTTTTAATTTTGTCTTGAGGGAGGAGATTGGGATGGTAATGGTGGACAATACAACATAGAGCTCGTCCATCAGAAAATGATGTAGTAAAATTTAATACCTAGAAATTATATATTTCATTTGAATTGCTAAAGTAAAATTGTTTATATTATTTTAATTATATCTAGTAAAATTTACCAGATTAAATCAAGCAATTTACATTAAGCATAATTAATATAAAAATTTAAAAGAATTTTTAAGAGAAATAAGGAAAGAATAGAGATATAAAACATTCCACAAACATTTTAAAAAAATACTTAACTAACAAACTAAAGATTTCTCTTAACAAAATGTATCAGGAATATTTTATATATAAAATATTAACAAAAGTAACTGTGGGTGAAAAACATGCATTAATATGATTAGAATACTTTTTTTAAAATATTTATTATAAATTTTTATTAACTTTAATATTCAATTCCGCCTCCCCCCCAATAATCTAACAATATTGACAAAATTTAATATTTAAAAGTCCCATAAAGTTTTTATTTTAGAAGCTAAATTATAGCCTGTACTTTAAATAATGAGCTAATAAACAGCTAAAGGTACATAATTTTTTTTGATTGACATTATATGAAAAAATTCGAATCAGGAAACAAAACTGTATATTTTTAGCACTGTACTGTTAATTTTAAAATAAGAACTTGGATTATTTAAGCATGGAATTTTGAATGTTTAGACAATTGATTTACCTTTATGCCATAATGAGCACAGACATTCTGACACCATTGCAGTAATTGTTGGATCACCTCATTTTCTTTATAAAGTTTAGAATTCAAGAATCCTATCTGAAAACTTTTTGCTTCCTTATCTAAATTCTGCAGAACAGCATTGAATGTAGCAACATCTGCTTTTAATTTTAAACTGCGTCTCAAATATGAATTCTCTTTTTTTATCAGCTCAAGATTTACATGTTTTGATATCTGGAAAATAATATTTTTTTTAAAGAAATAAATTATTAATAAATATTTTCGAAAAACATTTTTTATAATAAATACATCAAATACCTGTGTTTTGAATATTATCTGCCACAATAAACTCAACGTCTTCTCTCTGTTACCATCAACAATATCTCGAGGATCAATGTTATCTATGAATAATTTCCAAAAGTATATATATATATATATATATACAAAATATAAATACTGCATCATTTTGAATTAATATAATTTTCTTTCATTAAATTTACCAGAATTAGGGAAAGCAAAATTATGGCAAAAAACTGCTAAGTTGATTATTTTATGGGTTTAAAATATTTGTATAAATCAAGAATAAATAGATTTCTGAATACAAGGTACTTCATACGTTCACTGTAACTTTTTACATTTCAAAACTTAAATAATGTGAATTATAATTTTCTTTATGAACTCTCCTTCTTAATCTCCGTACAGATTTTTCAGCGTTTAAATTGAAATATCATTTGTATACTAATTACCAATTTTATATATCTATTAAAAGCTTGTGAAACATGAAACAAACAGCTTGTGAAACACGGGGAAAAAACAGCTTGTGAAACACAAAGTCTGAGAAAATAACTTTTTCAACATTTGACTAACAAAATTTATATGCAACAAGAGAACATAGAAACTGTTAATTTTATACATAATATCTGCAATTTGGGTTTATTTTATTGATAAAAATTGTTATCAAACATAATGCCATATATTTCTCCTGTTTGATACCCCTGTTGTTGAAAGTTTTTATGTAACTTTTTCACAATAAAGCCTTTTTGAAAGTGGTTTTATATTTAATAAAATAATGTTTTGTTTTAAATTCATCACATTTTTTTTTTTTCATATTAGTCTTGTCATATCCTTAACTTCTTATATTTTGTACTAAATTTCTATATATTATCAAAAAATATATTTAGATATAATGCAATATATATAATAATAAATGCAACACATTCCCTTGTAAATACAATAGTTAAGTTAGAAACTTAGAAATACCTAGCTAGTTAAACTATATTTATTCAATATGTAAAATATACAATACAATACAATATAGTAGAAATACTCTCGATATATTTATTAAATTTTAATTTTATAGGTTATTAATAATTACAGCAAATAAAATTTTGCCTGAGGAATTATCATTTATCAAATATATTCCAAAAAACCTTTTAATAATCTTTTTGTTACAGGAAATCCATCTAATTATAAATGTTATTTGTTTTATATAAATTACTGGTACAATTCAATAGGATAAAACTTCTTAGTTAATAAATAAAATTTTTTACTTGTGAATGTGCTACTCAAGAAATATTTTTCACTTTTTAGGTCTGAACTCAAATAATTGTTCTTGTATTTCGAATTTAGTATTTTGTTTAGGGAAATCTCCACAACTGAATGAACTCGGCAAACAGTTTTTATCTTGATAAACAAAAGATTCTCATGCAAAGATAAGCAGTAAGTAAAAACTCAAAATTGGTAATAACTGTAGCTTTCCTGTAGAATTTTGAACAGAAGTTCTTGTTTTCTAGTTTGCAATAAATTAAATAACATTGTACAAAATAGTTTAATATACATAATAACATAAAACAGGACTGTGTTCCACATTTTACTCTTTTATCAAAATCTTAAGTTTTTGTTTAAAAAAAATTGATATATTTTCAAGTGAAAATGACATATGCTCAAGCAAAGAAGGAGGGGAGGGGGTGAACACAAAGAGAACACTATTCCCTCCTGTTGTAAATGGTAGTGAGAATTCTAAACATGCTATCATTTCATAACTGGCTATGTTAATATGATACTTTTATTTTTAAAAATTAAAAGAATTTTAACTAAAAGAATTCAAAATTAAGAGATTTTTACTTTTGATCAAGCATATTTAAGAACTACAGGACAGATTATAGTTAACTTAGATATATTCATAGGTTGATATAGTAATAAAAAAAAAGCCACACAACTGCTGTTAATAATTAGTCATAAAGTCTAAAATACAGAACAAAAGTTTTATAAATAAGAAGCATAATCCTCTATTACAACCATATAGATCTCCCAACATGAATTTATAAAAAATCAGGCAGTCAATTCCACTTCTTCAGCAAAGCTGTTTTCAAGATCTGAATGGTTTTGCGAAGTGAAAGAGAAGTTTAATTGCCTCCATAGAGCATCCCAGATACTGAACCAAGAATAATCACTGAATAAAGTTTTCCACTGTTCTCATGCAAAGCTAATGTTGACTACAGCCTATATGTAGAAATGAGCATAATGGAAACAGATCAATATCATGTAGATTTCTGAGAAATATTATCCTAGAACCTTGAATTCCTATAACTGTATAAAAGTCACAAAGAGGTAGGAAGCTGTTGACTTCCTGTTATGCTTCACTAATAACAAATATCAATCTTCATGAGACATTTGGACAAGTTGTTTCCTAGCGATGAACACAGTATTGGAAGTTGCATTTAAATCTCTAACAATCTTCATTTGAGGTTGCTTGCTTTAAGTTTTCCTAAAATTCACCATCTCATTTCATTATATAAACATTGACAGTTATTAATTTTAATTGTTTGTTTTTTAATCTTGCTAAATGTTATAAAAGAAATTCATCATTGACATGGATGTGTGTGAGCAAACAAAGTACAGAAATTGCTATACTTATAAAGCCTGTTCATTTACATTCAAGCGACCTGCAGAAATCGAAAATATATAAATTTCTTGATTCTGATATTAAGCATATTTCTGGCCATATATTTTTTTAAATTCATTGTATTTTAAGATGTTCATTACATACTTTAAAATATAGAAAAATTTTGCTAATGAGTATTTCACATATACAAGTTTATCAAATAATCATGATTATTAAAATACTACTCACAAAAACAGCACACCTTAGTGAACATTTTAAAACTAACAACATTGATTTAATTTCTATGGATAGTCAAATTTTACCTTCAATTTGTATGGATGCTCTTTGAAGAGCTTGCATTATAACTTCATTGTTATGTATTTTAGTCAATCTATTAAGTGTGTTGGCCCTCAGAGCTTTGAAAATTTCCCAATCTTGCAGAAGGATTTCAACAACTCGTCTAAAAGATAATTATTCAATTAAAAAGAATATTTACTGTATAATTATTAAAGAAATACTTAATTTACTTACTAAAAGTTTGAAGTTGTATCAATTCAGAATAACAACGAAAAATGCTTAAACACATTCTAAATATTTAACTATAATATTTAATTTAGACTAACTAGGTTAGACATTTTAAAGTTTTGTCTATTAATCATTTAGTCATAAATTGGCCAATTTAATTAGCATCTGTAACATGTAAGTTAGGATCAAACTTCACAGAAACTATACACAATCAAACTACTGCCAATAATTATTGGTGCGAAAGTAAATGAATATTACATATTGTAGGAAACTGAAAATTATTTCAATCAATTTAATATATAAGCTTATCGGAATTAAAAATTAGTCATCCTGTCGTGACAACACAAATGAGTTAAACCGTTGCTTATGGTGTTGCGATAGAGTTACATGCTCAACTTAACACACTGCCTCTGTGATCATAAGGCAGTAATGTTTAGCGAAACATTTTTGTTTCAAGAGATAAATGTGCATAAAGATCAGTAAATCAAAGATGTGACAGAATGTCAAAAAGGGGCAATAGTCTTAGACCATGCCCTTGGTCATATGGAGAGTGAAGTTGCTAGATTTGCCAATATTTAGCAACAGACTTTTCAATTTGTCAACAAGCAGTGATTTAACGTATGTGATTATGAAACACAATGGCAGAACTGTGGTTATAAAAGTGTGGGGGGAAAAATGAACTGTGGTGGAAAATGATTATAACTGAGAAAGACCAGAGACGAGTTTCATGGCTTGTGCATCAAAATCAAGCAAATTGGGCAAGAATTGCTGCAATCAGTGAAGAGTCCCCTTCAAACTTGTTAGAGAGGATAATACAACGAGAGCAGGATGCGATGGAAATTTGGGATCAGGAACCCTCACAAAAGACCATTGCTCACACAGGCATATTAAGTTGCACTTCAAAGGGCCAGAACTCCTTGAATATGGCCAGTAGCTGACTGGCAGCATATAATGCGGTCAGGCAAATTACGTTTCACTCTTTATTCAAATGATGCATACCGCCAAGTACACTGAAGACCAAAGGAAGCATTTAATCTCCATTGTATGGAAGGTCAATTTAAACCCGAGGTGTGTCTGTGATGTTTTTCGTATTATGGATAGGACCTGTTTACTGGGATAATCACTAACATCAAGCAGCCAATTTATTTTAACATTGTGGGTGATTAGGCATTGCCTTTCAATCAACATCTTCATGACGATTATGCTGTTGACCTCCCCATTTTTCAAGATGACAAGCTGAAATCAACATCCCAGCCATTTTGGTGAATTTGAGTAATCAAAATTTCAGGGAATGACAAATTGGTGCATATACCAGCAAAATGCTGATACAATATACCTGCAAAACTTTGTGGACGACCTTGGCTAACCAAATTCAAAGATGGAATGACATGGCATTCACATGATTTCTAAAGGGGTGGCTAATTTTTTGTCAAGTATATGTATATCATACATACAGGATGTTTTGAAACTGATTTTACTTTAATGGATGATAAAATGCTCGAAAACAAATATATTTTTTTTATAAAAATACATAGGTGTTCTCAATGTGAAAGTGATGCCCCAGTGGCCTTAGGGAGCAATGATAGTCCTTTTATTGGCACTTGAATACAAAATTCCAGTTGTATCTATTAAAGCCATAACTAAAGTACGAAGAACTTATAAGAAAAAACATTTTAGCCCTAACTTTAACTGCTTGGGAATTACCTGGCTTCTCAGAAAATGCAAAATCCCTAAATCATTTACAGTTTTGTAAAAAAAATATGTAAAAACGCATTAAGCATAATTGAAAAAAAAAAAGTTTTTAATATTATGCAATCTTTAAACCTACTTGAGTTGAGTTCATATTTGCATTGCTGCATGAAAATATTTATATTACATATATATATATGTGTGTGTGTACGAATCTTCATAATTTGCCACAATTTAAATTTACCTCTGAAATACCAGTATTTAAATTAAAAATTTTTTTTACCCCAGACGAAGTCCACATCGCAGATCCACAGCAATATTTCTTACAGCATAGTCAAATTCTTCCAGAGATGTTTGCTCATGTTGGACTACATAGCCAAGATACCTGAGATGTTTAGTGACGTCTCCTTCCCCAAACAAATACTCTCTTGAAAATGTCAATAATAAACTTCGGCTATTCTAAAGAATAAAAAAAAATATTTGCTTATATGACATGAAATATACTTAAATTTGTGTCTGCTTAACTTCATAAAACATACAAGAAACAATTTGTTCATGTGTAGAATACAATAACTTTTTCCTATTTTCCACATATTCAAAACAAATTTAAATATGTATCTAAACATAAAAAATAATAAGTTATTTAAATATACATTCTATTTGGATATTTAAATGAACTAAACCTTTTGTAAATTAACTCAAATAATATAGAATTTAAATAAGTATAACTAATAATATATTAATAAAAACTAAAAAAAAAAAAAAATTGCAATTAAATTAATTTTATTTTTAAAATATTTCTTTCACAATTTTTAATAATGACAATTATCACACACATATGAATAACTTAAAATACGAGAGAAAGCAAAAAACCTAATCTAATCAAAAGCAACTAATTAATAATATTCTCACAAAATAAGCATAGAAGCATTCAGGCTAAAAAAACTTACCTTATATTTAGAACTTTTGCAGAACAAACAAGGGTTATGATTAATTAAACGAGCTCTTTTGGCAACATCCAAAAAATATATAATTATCAGGAATTTCTTTAGAGTGAATTGTTTAATGCAGTCCTCATATCCTAAATGTAACAATATGAATCAACTGATGAGAGAATTTATAATAAACGTTGAATATCCTTTAATTAAATTTTAAATATATTCAATTAAAAAAATATTAAATAAGGTTTAGATACCTACCTGGTTTGTAATATTTTATTACTGAAGAATAAGCATACTTGGCAGCAATGTCTGGATTGCTAAGAAATCTATGAATGATAAAGCGAGACAGACCAATAATATCACTATTACTTTGAAGTGGTATTATTTCTCCATATATTGTCTGTAAAAAATTAATTGGAAATAATTGTTATAAAATATTTGTAAACTAAATTGTACAATTTTATTATTTCATAAAATTTTTAAATTACCTCCAAACCTATGCGAAGCCACAAAGGATTATATGATAATAGCATCTGTAAAAGGTCTTGTTTGATACCTATAAAAATTTATTGATGGATAATTCTTGTAAGAATTCTATAACTTTTAAAAATATTCATAATTCAATTTATATTTTTACAAAAAAAAAAAAAAAAAATGTGTTTTGTAGAAGATTTTGATCCTTTCATAATAAGTTACTTTGATAGTTTCTTCCCAATAGTATTTTCTGTTAGTAGAAAGAATTATATAATTTTCAATTCCTAATTTTATTATAGTAATTCATAACACAACTTCTATCAAATTCATATTTGTAATGGTCATGTATCAATCTAAATAAGATTAAATTATTTTTTAATTTTTGATTTAATCTTCATAGTAAAAAAGAAAACTGAATTAACAAAGTGTTCTATTCCTATTAATTGATATTAACTATTATTGCTATTACAATACATCTTCAAGTGGATGACATTAAAAATGTTTTAATGAAGCTGAAAAAATTATTGTAATTAAACATTTACATAATTAAAACTCCTTCAGAAAGAATTCATTCTACTCGGTTACGTACAACAATGAATTATGACAATTCAACAAACATTATAACATTGGATTCCAAACTTAAGAAGTTCAAAATTGTTTTACCTATTAATAATTTTAAAAAAATAAAACCTAAGAGTAATGATTAACACTCAAAGGGTGGTTTTCTATTTAAGTCAATACTTTAATACAACTACATAAATTAATAGATAAAATTTTCAATCTAGAATTAAAAAAAAAGCGTACCAAGATCAGCATGAAGAGCTCTATCTTTTCTAATCATCAGCTTCTTCATATCTACTTCTTTTTCTACCTTTTTAATCACTGCGCTCGATTTTTCAGAATGATATAAAGCATATGCAGCTTCTCTTAACTGATTAAGTTGCTTTATAGCAGTATAAGTTTTAAATGATAGTTCTTCTTTAGAAGGTGCTCTTAAAGGAGCAGCAGTTTTCATGCTTTCAACCCAGATTTCAGCAGAATTCACTAAAATATTGTAATGAGATAAAATTGTTCATTTATCACTATATTAAGGATTTAAGAAATTGAAATTAAATTTTGAAAGAAAAAAAAAGTAGTTTAAACAAATCAAGAAAATACAAATGTTATGCAATAAAATTTTATAAAATTGTTACATAATATTTACAATAATATAATTTTGTTAACATTTATAATTTAATATAATTTTATGAAATAGCACAAATTTCAGTCTAAAAATAGGTAAGGTAAATAAAAATCAAGCAAGCAAATTAATATTAATTACAATATTTTCAGCAAAAAAAAAAAAATTTAAATATTATCTCATATGATTTTCAAGTATAAAAACTGAGATGAATAAATTTTTCCATTCTTGATAAGAATTGATTTCTTTGCATTTGCAGTTTAGAGAACTATGTTTTTAAATCATTTATTTTTAAAATATTAAGAGATAACAAATTTCTCAATATTTACAAATAGACTTTTAAAAAAACTGTATATTAATATTTTTAAATATAAGCTGATCTGTTTACAAGTCAAGAATGTGTCTTTTTTTTCAAAATAAACCCAATTCAATATTTGTAAAAGCCAAAAAGAAAAAGTACAGACTTTGAAAGATTCATATGATTTTTTTTTTCTTTTAGAATAAAGGTTAGATTCAAACATTAAAAAACTATCACATATTTTAATGTGTAAAACAAAATATTTTAGAATATGTTCTGAAGCAAAACGATAGTCAGACTTGCATACAGATTGATTAACCTCACAAAAAACATAGGCATTTTTCTTTCCTGTTAGTAAGCAATAAATCACCAAATATTGCAAAAAAAAAAAGCATTTTTATTTCTTTAATTTGTTTCTCAAAAAACATTAATGTTGAGAAATTAATTTTATGAAAATGAGTAGCTTTATTTTCAAAATTTTTTATATTGTAGGTTTGTTCTGTCATAAATGAAAAGATCTGATATTGGCAAAATGTATGTTTGGCTAATGAAGAAGAACCAAAACATACATCAAAAACAATAATAGAATACCACAAATAATTAACTTAAAATAATAATAATAATGGCAAAGAAAAATTACTTGAATCTTTTAATTTACTTTTTTAGTGTTTTGATTGCAACCTTTTGCCAATGCCGAGTTAAGGAATATTTCATCAAAATCATTTTCACTCATTGGAATGCTTGGATGCATATCATCATCACTTTCAATACACAAGATTTTTTTTCTTTTTGACTTAAATAATATTTATCAATAAAAACTAAGTAAGTTTAGAACTTTTGTTTAAATTATTTGAAGAAAAAATGCATTTTCGTATTACAAATGGATCAAGTTACATTCGAAAATATATAGCAAATTGATGGAATAAAATTATTTTCCTTTATCCATTGTTATTTTTATATGATAATTATTTATGTTATTCTATTATTATTTTTGGTATATATTTTGATATTTTTCTGTCAGTCAGGCACAAATTATACCAACACAGGATTTTTTTTTGTTTTGGAGAAGACCTAACAAACCAGCAATAAATACAATTTTGAAAATAAAAGAATTTTCAGAAAATAAATTATTCTTTCATTAAAAATTATTATTTTTCATAAATTTAAGAAACAAACACACTATATTTAGTGATTTGTCGCTGTAGGCTGGCTAATAGAAAGCACCCACATTTTTGTGATATTAATAGTTTCATATGAAAGACATGCTTAACTTATATATGGAAATAAATATTAAAAATATTTTAAGTATACTAATGCAGGCATATATAATATTTATTCTTTGATAATGCACTTTTCCCAACTTAAAACTAGAAAAAAAGAAAAACTGCTATAAAAATTAATTTTATTTTTCATAAAAAGGAAAGCCACAATTTTAATAAACAAAACTGATGAGGAATTAAAATTTTTTATTTAAATTGTAAGGGATAACTTAAACCAAAATTTTAATAAAAGTTATTCTACTTTACTTAAACAAAACTTTGATTTCATTAAAACATAAAGATGAACAATTTTATTATCTGCTGTAACTTATTTATATAATGAAAAAATATCATACCTTTTACATCTGCTGATTTAAAATCATCATTAGGAGTCAAGATAAAATTTAACCAATTTGTAAAAGCAGATTCTTGTTTTTCTTTCCAATACTCATCATAATAAGAATTAAAACTTGCATAAGGATTCCGCTGAATTATTTTCTCTATGATCAAAATAAAAATAACAAATAAAAATAAGTATTTTTTATGATTATTATTACACTGTATTATACATTTTGGTACTTGCGTATTAACGCCACCGCAGTAGAAGTTGCGCCAATAAAGAGCTGCCAATGCGCCAAAATAGAGACTGTTTTGAATCTATGTTAAACTCTATATCGGCTCATTTTCCACCGAAATCCGATTGACTACTTTGTTTTTAATACTTCGAATTTTAAAAGTGTTTTGATTTTAAATAGATTTTTTTATATATTTTATGATTTGTCACAAAAATTTTAAGTGTAGATTGGCGCCACTTAAAAACCGCCAAATCTGTAGCTGTGGTGGCGTTAATAAGCAAGTACCTAAATTTTCATATAATATTATCCTCTCCTAATTTAAATTTTAAAAATAAGTTGAAATTTATTTAAGGAAATTAACAGTATCTGTTTCATACTTTCAAAATTTACTTATCAATAAACTTGCATCAATTAATAGAGAACATTTTTTGTTAAAAAATATAACAAAATCGGACATTTTAAAAAGAAATTTTCAAAGATTTATCATATTTAATATTTTTTAAAAAATCATTCACACAAAATGTCAAGTTTCTGATGTCCTTTACTATCTTTTATAAAAAAATCTAGTATTTCTTGCTAATGAATGTCACAAATCATTGCAAAATAACTAGTATTTCTAATCACTGTCAATTATAATTCATATATCACGAGAAAACATACCTATTTTTTGCACTATTTTGATGAAGAGGGCTGTAATAATAATGAAATACTAAAAATTAAATAAAGTAAAAAGAAGCTTTAAAAATATTAAGTTGCACTTAATATCTTCTAAATGTTTACTTTTTCTTTTTACAATCTCGATAAATTAGATTATAATAAAACATACAATAAGGTGGGCCATTATAATAAATTTTATGGTCAATTAAAAACATACTTGAAATACATTGGATTCATAAAATAAATAAGGAAAAGACCACCACAAAAATATGAAACTCTTTAATAAAACATGAAAATATTCTCAAATTCTTCTCAGATGAGCCAAAAAGATGTGTCTTCTGAATTAAGTTTTACTTCCTTTAGATTTATCACATTAGATAATATTGCATTTAACTTAACCTAAATAACTATGCAAGATATTTCATTTTTAATATTTTAAGAAATTTTCATTAGACAAAGATAGTAAGAACAGTATAAATTTATCTAACATATATTAGACAAAAAGCAATCAAACTAAACAACTTTCTTTTTATTTGTATTCAGAAAATACAACTATAGAATAATAAATAAATAGGTTTTGTTCTTTATGAAGCTTTGGCGCTGTGATGTAAACTTGTATAATTTAAGTTCATTAATAGTGGAAGTCAGTAGATTTTTTGCTAGGTAAATTAAATTAATAAATTAGTAAAAACATACACAGAATTATTCTCCCTAAATACAAAATAAAACATAAATACCTTTTATTTTTTTAGGAGTACCAATAGGTTCAGACAATTTCAAAGTACGTATTCGTTTCTTAGGAATTTTGATCACATTTTTTGATTTTGTCACACGATTTTGATTTGAAAGACAATGTGGTAAATTAAAAGTTGTTTCACGTGGTTTTGGCAGATCAGCATTTGATACTTCAAAAGCAACAGGTGGACATGGTCTTTTAAAAACTGTAAAACTATCCAAGTCAGTACAATTAAGTCTTTTACGACCCTGAAAAACACTAGCCGATTCATTATTGGAATATGAAATAGACAATGGAAAGTTGTGTTTATCTGTAGCCTCTACATTGCAATCATAACTTATCATATTGAAGTTTAGGGCAGTTGATTTTTCAGTGCAGTTCTCCAATTCATGAATATTTTCAGCACAGTAATCTGAAGTTGTGCTTTCTAAACTATCGTTAAAAATTTCCTGTTGCCTTTCTGTCTGGATGATATTCAACCTTCTTGATAAACTTGGGTTTGCCTCAAGAAAGTTAATTGTTTTTAGATTTTCGTTAGATTTGATCAGCTTTTCATTAAAAACATTTTCATCTTGAATTGGGCTTTGAGACATTTCTGATGGATTAAATTGATCAGCATTCAATTCATTTTGACATTTTGATTTAATATCAGATATTGATATGGTTTTACAATTTCCAGACTCTGGGTTTTCTTTAAAAACTAATTTATGCTTAGTAAGTTTGTTATATCCTTGTGATTGATTAAATTGATCAGAACTTAATTTTTTCAGTAAAGTTGGTTTTACATCAGCCATTGAAAAGGTTTTACGATTATCCGATTTTACTTCACTTTCTGTTAGAGTAAATAAGCCACTATCTAATTCTTTATGTAAAGCTAAATCAGATTTAACAAATGTTTTTCGACTTTCTTTGATATTTTCTTTAAAAATTCCATCATATTTTATGTGATTTGTTGGTAAACAGAAGGGCAAGTTTTTAATATCAGTACCTATTTGACTTGCTCTAAGCATAGAGTTAATTGTATAAGTTTGTCTTCGAACTGGAGAATCGCACAATTCTTCAATTTGTCCCAAACATGACTGCTTAGCTGGAAAGAAACGGGGTGTATTTACAACAGAAAGATCTTCAGTTTTCCAGTCTAAAAGATTCAAGTTTTCTTTCTTTTCTTCAAATATAAATGACGCAGGCATATTTTTATTCATAGAAGTGTTTTTATGAAGCCTTGGACTTTTCTGAATTGCTCTTTTATCCCAACATTTTTTTTTCTGAAAATATAATCAAAAAAAATATTCTGTAAATGTAAAAATAATTATCATATTTAGAATTAAACAACAGACAATACATACACTTTTTAAAACCAGAAACTATATATAAATTTCATAATTATAAATATTATTACAAATATTTCAAAAGAAAGGTTCAAACAGAAAGGTTATATTAATTATATAATAATTATACTTGTTATAAACCATTACATAAGAAGGTATGGCTTAAGATATCAGTAAGTTGCAAATTACTAAAAATTTATTTTTTCATTAAATGATTGCTAAGAACTTAATTGAAATTTTGCTTTGAATGAACAATGTTTATATTTAAATCTAATAATAACATCCAATTTTTTTTCATTCTGAAATAAACCATTCTCAAAAAATAAAATAATTCCAAGTGAAAAAATTTCTTACTGAATCAAATGTATTTTAGAATTCAAGATACTCAAATTTGTCAAGTTTTCCACATACAAGCAAAATTAAACAATTTAGAATAATAAAACAAACATATATATGTAGTCATCCAGCCACTAAATTTAGTACACATTACTCAAAAAGAATTTGAATACATTTCAATTTAATTTGTAAAAAAACTACTTTTTTGAAAGGTAAAGCATAAGCATTTGAGAAAATTTTTTTAAACTTTCCATTTTGAATCTTTAAGTAATTTAATTATTCCTTTAAGATTATCATTATCATTGCTGTTATAGAAAGGTATTTAAAACACAGCATTTGGTTTGTAATACTAGTTGTGGCAGTTAATAATTTTTTTTTTTTAAAAAAGAACAAGTTTAATTTAGGAGACTAGAGTTCCCAATTAAGAGCAAAATATCTAACTGCTATCTCTGTATGCGCCAGGGTGTTGTTAAGATGCAAAATCTGTGTTGTTAATAGTTGTATTTTGTAGCTAATTCTGGTTGCTTTTCAACAAATTCATAGCTCAAGTTGATTATTTATTGATGGCATTATCTGTTTCACTTGGTTTCAGTAGCTCATGGTTACACACCACCCTTCTAATTCCAACAAATGCACAGCAGTCTTTATTTCAAAGTGATTCGGTCTTGTATGAATGTCATGGGTTAAGTCATGACTTTCTGCATTTTGGGTCCTGTAAATATATATCTTTTTTTTTTTTGTTTCCAGTACCGATCCAATGCAAAAAAGTCTTTCTTCCATGAAGAGAAGACAAACTTATTGCACTTTTTTGTTTTTCCAACTGTCTGCCATTTAACTGATGTGGTATCCATATTCCTGTTTTTTGAATCTTTCCCACAGCATGACGACTCTAAGTTCTTACCATACAAAAGAACCATGACAATAACTTGAAATCATTTAAACATCAATGCCATTTTGAAGGGTGTTGGAATTAGTATGCTTTAGCAGTGCTACCCAACGTCAGGTTGTAATCTTATAAAGACCCATTTTCATCCTTGACTCCCAGTTGAGATGTTGCCCTCCAGATGAGCTACAACCATTAACTCTGTATATATTATTTATAAATAAATGAAGCTTCAATAAATGTCTGATTGAATTGATCAATACTTCTCTACCAGAAAGCTGCGGCTAATAAGAAAAATAGAACCACCAAACGAAAGTAACCAAGATAGTCGTAATGACAAAATGGCACATCGGCCATGAAGTATTAGAAAAAATTAAAGTTTACAAGAACAGGGTAAGTGTTCATTTTAAATTTCTTTGATTAGAAATATTCTAAATAAAAATGAACACAAAAAAACTAAAAGCAATTAATGTTAAACGAGGAATAATTCGCAGCTCAGTAACTAAATTAATCAGACATACAGATGAAGAATTGGATAAGGATGATAAAAATGCTGATATATTAAATGATAATTTAACTGTTCTTTTAGAGTATAAGGAAACATTAGTCTATTGAATATACAATAAATGATGATGATGATGAGCTAGAGAAAAAAATTGAATGTTCCTTAAAATATGCCATATCTAGAGTGCTCTGTAAATCACGAGTAAATAAATATTTGGGGAACTTAAATAAGTTATCTAGTTCGAATCTGTCATGTAACTACAGAACCCAAAAGAAAGGTAAAAACTAACACGAAATTTCAGAGTATATCTTTAGATAAATTTTCTGGTCATATTTACAGGTTTCAGAAATTTTGGCCCTAGTACGAAGCAGCTATACACGAAAATGAAAATTTACAAGATATGGAGAAATTTAACGACCTTAAATCCTTGCTCACTGATTCAGCTGCAACAGCAATTAGCGGTCTTCCCTTAACACCTGAAAATTATAGAAAAGCGGTCGAAATTCTAATTTTCTGATTGATTTGGTAAGAAATTTTAATTTTCGCTCATACAAATCGCCTATTAAATTTAGAACCAGTTCGGAATACCAATGACATATTTGCTTTAAGAAAACAGTAAGATGAAATAAATGTACAAATACGAAGTCTTGAATCACTAGGAGTTAATCCAGTTTCACATGGATATTACTGCTATCTATTTTGTATAAATGTATTCCTAGTAATTATGTTTTACAATTTAACAGAGAATAAAACGGCAAGGAGGAATCTAATGTAACAGATTTATTAAATTTTTTAAAGAATGAAATAGAGGCGCGAGAAAAATCCTTGAAAGCAACTTCTGTTGACTTTAAGAATTCAAAATCATATGAAAATAAGGGATTACAAAATTTCTCAAAATGTTCTGATTCGGTGAAAGGTAAATATACATCAGCACAACACATTAAATACCTTAACAGAAGTAAGCACATTTTGCAATGGTAAACATAAATGTAATAGTTCTGATTTAAATTTAGAACGTAAGAATTATTCGTGTAAACAAAGTAAATGCTTCTGATGTAACAAAAAATTCCATATTAAAAGTCGCTGTAAAGCTATTTATATTAAGTGCAGTATTTGTAAATCTAATGACCATCAGAAATCTCTACGTAGCCAAACAAACAGCAATAATTCGATGAAAGAAGAAAAAATAGAGCTATCCTCTTTAACTCGGATCTCTTCTAGCGAGAATGAGTCATTTGGATTTCAAGTATTTTTTCAAATAATAAGATGCAAACTTGTTAGTAGAAATGAAATTGTAAATGTTATGCTGTGTCTAGATACTAGCTCAGCTATAACTTTTATTACCAGAGGGTTGGCGCTAAAGTTAGGTTTACAGGTCACGAAGAACTAAAAATTATTGCCTTTAGTGAGGAAGAAGATACTCATTCTACTATTCAGAATAGGGTGCGTTTCTTATTGTCAGATGAGAAAACTGAGCATACAAGCTTTAGAAACGATGCAGGAAGCTTAGTTTTAGGACTATTTTCTAGTTCCTTTAATTCAAATGATCCAATAAAGGAATGTATGTTTCAGTTTGGGAAGAGGGTAAAGACCATAAAACTTTAATTGAACTTCAAAAATTTGGGGATCTTGAAATTAAGAATTAAGGGATTCTTGGGAATTAAATTTAGGGATTAATTAATCTATGAAGTTAAACTTCCTAGAAAATTTGATATTTTTGATCTCCCGAATAATTACGATGTTGTAAAAAGGAGGTTTATAAAGAATCCATCTTTGTTTAAGGATTACAAAGCAGTAATCAATGAATATTTGACCTTGGGTATTATACAGAAAGTTGAGCCTCAGGAATTAGATTTGTGTAATGAAAATTTGACGTATTACTTGCCTCACCCAGTAATTCGCAAGGACAAACAACTAAACTATGCGTGGTATTTGATGCTTCGACTCATGCTCCATCAGTACCATCTTTAAATGATATACTTTTCTTAGGTCCAAATTTAAATTCTGATGTATTTGATTTAATACTGAAATTTAGATGTAATAACAATATCGCACTAGTAGCCAACATCAAAAAGGCATTTTTACAGATAGGTCCAGCAGAAAATGACAGATCTAACACAATTTTTGTGAGTTGATCAACTTCCACATGATCATACTTCTATGAAACTTGAAATTCTAAGAATGACTACAATATTATTTAGAATTACTTCTAGTCCATTTTTATTAGGAGCAATTATAAGACATCATGTACATCATCAGTCATAAGTAACACAAAATGTTAACCAACCCTTTTTTCCCAACGGCACTCTTAAAAAGAAAAAATTAATTAATAGTTTAAAAAAACTAAAAAACACGCTTTTACAATTAATCAAATTAAAAAGCAAAAAATAATTGTTAACATAAGAATAAAATGACTGACGAGAAAATGAATGTCACTGTTCTAAAAGCGTGGGGTGCTCGATATCAATCGTTATAATTTTTCACTAGTTTCATTCCAAAATGCAGAGTTAGTTTTAAAATGTCATACAAAGCACCCCACACTTTTAGAACAGTGACATTCATTTCCTCGTCAGTAATTTTATTCTTATGTTAACAATTATTTTTTACTTTTTAATTTGATTAACTGTAAAAGCGTGTTTTTTAGTTTTTTTAAACTATTAATTAATTTTTTACTTTTTAATTTAACAAACAAACAAACATTCAGGTGAAACTACTATAATAGCGTATTAAAAAGAATCAACTGTTTTTTTTCTGAAAGATGCCTGTAAATGTTTCTTTGCAGTTTAAATAGTGTATATGAGGAGAAACAGATCTCCAGGGGAAAAATTCAGTTACATTCATACAAACATACAGGTGAAGCTAATAAAAAGAAAAGAACTAATAGCTGTCATACCTAGTAAGTAAAATCTTTTTTAAGAAATTTTTTTTTTATAATAAAAAGAATTTAATTTCAATTTTATTCAAATCAGTAGCACATTTGAAATCCTAGCCGTCATGACCTAGACCATGGTATAATAAAAACTTTTACTATTTTTAATAATGAACTGTAATTACTAATGCGGTTTCTGTTAATATTAATATCTATATTAAGTTATAGAACTGATATAAAATCATGCCTCACTAATTTATTGCCTTTCATGCAAAATATGAAGGCAACAGTTTAATGACTAGTTAGAAATAAACTCTACCAACAGTTTGATAACTACTTTGATTACCAAATGTAGATTATACTACTGTGCCCAAACAGTAAGACCAATTATTATTTTTTAAAAAACTCTTTATTTATTCTTCCCAATTTATTTCATCACCTTCAAAGTAATCCCCTCCGGACACAATGCACTTATGCCAACTTTTTTTCCAATCCTCAATGGATGCTAAAAAGCCATCAGCAAGGATGGCCTTCAAAGCGAGCGGCGATTCAAGTTGAATCTCTTCAATCGACTCCAAACGGTGTCCCAGGAGTGGTCTTTTGAGGTAAGGGATTATTCAGAAGTCGCACAGTGTGTATACGGTGGTTGTAGAACGATATGGGTTTCATTTTTGTTGAGAAAGTCACGAAGAATAGATGCAGTATGAGCTGCCGCACTCAGTGTTTTCGGTACTAATCGAGATTTGACGCGTTTGAGGCCCAAAATGGAATTGACTGATCCTTTTGAAATTCCAATATCATCAGCAAGGTCTCCAATTGTAATTTGGCAGTTTGCAAGCACCAAATCTTTAATTTTTTGGACGCGAGCTTCGTCGGTTGAGGTGGATGGGTGACTAGAGCGCTCTTCGTCTTCTGCCGTCATTGAACAGTTGAAGAAGCATTCTCTGCCTTCATTGAACTGTTTATACCATTTTTAAACATTTTTCAATATAGGAATGCTCACCAAATGCCTTCTGCAACTTTCTATATGTTTCCGCAAACAAAATTTAATGCAAGTTCTTTGCTCAATTAATTCAGACATTTAAAAAATCGCAAGAGTCAGTTTTAGCGTCTCACAAAGCCAAGCGTAACTCAAACACTAATGAATATTTTGACGTGAAATTTCACACAGATGTCAAGGACAGTGCCAGCAACCTAAAAAAATAAAATAAAATTGAAATTCCATAAGACCCGGGAATTTTAAATTGAAAATTGGTCTTACTTTTTAGACATAGTAGTATGATGATTTTTTTTTATATTTAATGTATATTACACACTATCAATACTGATTCTACTATTTTCTTCTATTTTTCAAATCTAATTCATACACATATTAGGAGAACATTTATCAACTAAAAAAATTAATTTTCAATCCAGAGAAAAATTTAATAAATATTTTCACAAGTTTATGATTACTAACTTAATATAAACTACAAATAGTAATAAATGTTAAAGCTGCAAAACAATATCTTAAAAATTGAACCATAATTCAAATAAAATACTATAAATATATAGTATGGAAAAGCTACAAACATTTATTAATGAATAAATTAATGTATCATACCTTGGGTGTATGAGCTGTTCCAAGAAAGAAAACTTGAGCTCTTGTGCCGGCAGAAGTCTTAAACAAAACATTTTCACGACAATTAATTGATTTTTCTGGTGTCCATGTAATGTTAATACTAATTTCTTCTAAAGGTGGAACACAAAATTTAACTTCAGGGATATTAAAACCCTTTTCAAATGGAAATTTTTCGATGCAAACTAGTTGTTGCACTAGAAGAGGATTGAAAAGAAATAAGGTACAAGTCTTGGATGTACCAATTTTGACTTTATCAAATAATACACGAGGTGCTACAGCAAAAGGCTTCAATTCCAATACATATTTTTCTTCTTTTTTATTTTCAGGAGAACACTGTGCTTTGATAGTGAAATATGTATGCTTCTTTTTATAAGACTCCATTCTAAAATGAGAGAATAAATATTTTACTCAATAAGTCATTGATTTAAAAAATTATAATATTTATGCTTTAATTTGTAAAGAATATCTTTTTGATATTTAGATTTTTTTAAATTTTTTTTATTTTTATTTTATTTACAAAAAAGGGAGAAAGAAACAATTTCTTAATTTTAGTATAGTTTTGCCAGTAGTGAGTTTGAATTAGCAATTTAATAAAGAGTTACAACAATTAAAATTTACAACAGTTAAAGTTTAACTAAAAATACAAAGACACCAAATGAATATATAAAAAATATTTGATCAATAATAAGAAATTTTATTTTGGTACATAGACATAATCATGGTATAGTAACTAAAAAGTTTTATGTATTTGATTATATTATCAAATTGAGTTTTATTTATTTTTGTTATTTGATAATTATTTTTTTAGTCCCGTACTTAATTCCATTTTTTTAATATATATATATTAACAAGAAAGAAACTGCATATTAAAAAACATGACACAAGACCCAGAATTTTATTGTGTAATATTAGAACATAGATTCTTAACTAGATGTAATAGTTGTTATGAAAAAACAATCATTACCTTTATTTTCACCTATATTTTATTATTTTATTTTATTACCTATCAAATGAATAAGTGATTAAAAATAAAAATGCCAGATTGTTTTCTATAAGGCAGCAGCTTTATGTAAGGTAAATAATCGCAATATTAGCATAACAGATGCTTGCTATAAATTAAAACATGTATTTTATAATGTACCTAGAAAAGGCTAGTGTTTGTAAAAAAAATTGCATTTTAACAATTGCTTTTAACATGACTTGCTTTATTTTTATGTGGTTAAAAACGTTGTTTTTCAAAAGGAATTTATTGTCTTCATTTTATTCTTTAAATAAGTACATGAAACAAAAAAAGGGGTGGGGGGGAAGAACCTCCTATTGAAAAATGTAAACCATTTTTTAATAATTTATAAAAAAATAATAACTATATTTGGTTTAACTCCTTAAATTAGTTTAAGATAAATTTAAATAAAAAACTATCCCTAGTGCGAGAATACATTAATAAAAGAAAAATAAATTAAATTTAGGAAAAACAAAAAAAGACAGTTTAACAACTATATAGAGGAAGGTAAATTGGTGTACTTTTTTAATGATCATTAAAAAGAAATTTGGTTAAAAGAAAATAAAATAATATTAAAAAAACTTACTTTCTGTTTAATTAGTGCGTAACTAAATGTAATTAATTCCAACAATACATATCACTAGTATAAACACTAGCTCCATCGCCTACTCTTCAATTTTGAATTTTGTATCCAATATTCCTACAACTACAAATTGAAATTCTGCGCATGCCCAGACTTTCTTTATTTTTGATTAAAAGACAAATTAAAACATTTTACAACAACAAAATTAGTGAAAATAATATTGTTTTTTAATTAAAAAAAATATAGTTAAATACAAAAGAATAAAATTCTAAAAATACAAAATTAGTTCAAATTTTAAATACAGAACCTGCGCAGTTGTGCAATAAATACTATCTCAAAGTTTGTTTTTGAAAATTGTTGCCAGGTCTTATAAAATATAAAATTTCAAAGAGGTGCATCTGCAATAGAGTATTGATTACTAAAGCTTTATTTATAATCTATCATTTAGAAATGATAAAATAATTATCACTCAAAGAAAATTTTGATTTAAAGAATTATTATTATTCGCTTAGAAAAGATAGATTGATTTGCTTTGGTTTGTAGTTCTACGGTCATCTTGTGCACACGAGGGCTAAACAGACTGGGACCTACAGTTTAAAGTGGATTCCAAACCACTAACAAACATCCATGCCACCACCAGGATTCGAACCTAAAGCCTGTGATACCAAAGGCTAAACAAGAGAGAAGAAAAAGGAAAAATGATAAGAAAGTTTTTTTAGTTTTCGTTAAAATATTCACTGTTAAAATTAGCGGTTATAATGAATAATAATTATTAATATATCAATCTATTGGTAATATTGAAAACATTAATACTTTTAAATTAATTATTACAATTATAACTTTAAAAAAAAGTTTTTCGTGTGATTTTTTTTTTTTTTTTTTTTTTAATCTCATATAATATAAACTTACTGACGGATATGATCTAGTATTGCTAATTACAATAAACATCATAATATATTTTACTTATGAAGTTGTGTTGAACAGAAACATTGAAGATTATTTCATGATATTTAGAGAATTATTTTATAATTCCAAAAAAATTTACATATGAACATGTATCATATAATTTTGACACAATTAGTCACATCTCTGTGGCTTTCTTGTATTTCGTTTAATTATTAGATACTATAATTGGTATTGTTAAGGAAATGATTAGTAAAGAATGAGGAAAAGTTCAAATTAAGCTTCAACGA
>BPLQ01015424.1:0-83527 GCA_021605075.1 Caerostris darwini
AGGCAGACAGCTTCGCCCTCCATAGAGCTATTGAGCCATTGAAGAAGAAATTATTATTATAGAATGTATCAAATTCTTTATTTTCTCGTTATTATATTATATTATCATTTAATTTATTTTTTCCTTATACATATATATAAAATGAAATCAATTTTGCAGTATAATTTCTTCATAAATCGATCATTTGTTAAATTACAGAGAGTGGTATACAATGTTAGCGGTCTTTATAATTCCGTACTCGGCCTTCCGAGCGGTCTTTATAATTTTAAAACTACTAAACGGTATTCAAATTTCTGCCCTTTGAATATCGCTTATTCATTTTTTTTTATTGCGAGTCTTTCAGCGAAGAGTCATGAAAAGAAAGCTCTCCGACACTTCTATCTCTGACGCTATTATAAAAGTGTTTGTGATTTGTTAAATTCCTAAATCCTGTAATTTGTTAAATTCCTAAGGAATATCTCGCTTCATTGTCGTTCGCAAAATATTTGATAAGCCGGGAAAAAAAATAACTCCCAATCCCTTTTAACTTTCTGCTCTTTTTTATTATTTTTATGTTATTTCAGGGTGGAAAATTCGGCTTTTTAGCTAATGCTCTCTTAAATGTGATTCATTGAAAGCGAAGTGATGCAGGAAACGATTAAGGAACAAATGAATGGAAAAGAAGGGAAAAATGTCTTCTTTTAGATTAAAGCAAATAAGAGCTCCATTTTTTATTATTTCTTTTAGCAACTTCGAGATTATATTTATCGTTATATTTCTAAAAGCATCTCCACTTATTTGAAACATTTACTTTTTTTAATTGCGATATCTAATGTATTTAGTCAAGATATTGCTTGCTGTTAACTTTTAATCTTAAAATCTTTTGATTAAAAAAGTATATTTTCAAATTAAAGGAAATGCGTGAATCAAATGATTTTTCTAATTTTCCGATTTGTTTCCACAAATAAATAATTATTTAATGTTTGTTTGTATAGTTTTGCTTGTAAAACTATACATATATACTTAAGGGACCTGATGGCTGAGTGCCTGGCGCTGTGGTGTACGTTGCCAAGGGTTTCGTGTTCGTTCCGGCGGTGCCATGGATGTTTGTAGAGGTTCGGAATCCACTTTAAACCATAGATCCCTGCCTAATATGAATGTAGAGTGTTGGGCTTAGAGCTGACAACTTGCCTCCTAAATAGAAAACTCTCTTGTCTCGAAATCTACTAGTAGGCAGGCATCCTTGGCCAATTATTGGACTGTTCTGTCAATGAAGAAGATATTAACGTAATAGCACGTATCACGTTCTTTATTCGCTATTTTTATTATATTATATAATCAACATCAGTGGCGCATGGTGAGCCAAAGCCGTCTGCCTCCTAGCAGATTGCAAGACAGAAAAAATTTTCTTTTTTACGGGGTAGTGATGTCAGTTCTACGCCCTACACTCAGATTAGACTAGGACCTACGGTTTAAAGTAGATTCCGAAACACATGGCACCGTTGTACTGGAACCCGACATCCATGGCACTATTGTGACTGGAACGCGACACCTGTGCACAGAGCAATGCCAGAGCATTAGTCACTCCGCCGTCAGGTCAGTTGTTATATAATATTTATTTTTTCCTTATATATATATATAAAAATTAAATAAATTTTGGAGTATATTTTCTTTATATTTCGTTAATCTGTTAAGTAACAGAGAGTATACAATGTTCGCGGTCTTTATATTACCGTGAATTACTGCTTTAAAGCACATCATGATGCTAATTTTGAAACTGAACATGATGCTAATTTTGTCTTTTATTACTTACACTTACATTTTACACTTGCTGTCTTTTATTACTTTTGAATATGGCTTTTTAATTTTTTTTTTCTTTTTCATGCGAGTTCTCTTTTCAGCGAAGAGTCATAAGAAAAAAGCTCTCCAACACTTCCTGTCTCTGACGCTGTTACAAAAGTATTTGTGATTTGTTAAATTCCTAAATGGATTAAAGAAATGTCTCGCTCCATTGTGGCTCGGAAAATGTTTGATAAGCCAAAAAATAACCCCCAATCCCTTTTAACTTTCTGCTCTTTTTTTTATTTTTATGTTACTTTTAGGGTGGAAAATTTTGCGTATTTAGCTGACGCTCTATTAGATGTGATTCATTGAAAGCGAATTGAGGCAGGAAACGATTAAGGATCAAATGAATGGAAAAGGAGGGAAAAAAAGTTCTTCTTTTAGCTTAAAGCAAATAAGAGTCTGGTTTTTTATTATTTCTTTTAGAACTTCGAGATTATATTTATCGTTATATTTCTAAATGCATCTCCACTAATTTGAACCATTTACTTTTTTTTTTGTTAAGATATCTAATGTATTCAGTTAAAATATTGGTTGCTGTTAGAATTTTAACTTTTAATTTTAAATTCTTTTGATTAAAAAATTTTTTTTTCGTATTAAAGAAAATGCATGAAACAAATATTTTTTCTGGTTTTTTTTATTCTTTTCCAGAAACAAATAATAATTATTTAATGTTTGTTTGTACAGTTTTGCTTGTAAAACTATATATATATATTCTCTGGAGTTCGGTACTACAGGTTTCGGGTTCGAGTCCAGGTGAGGGCATGGATGATTATAGCGGTTTGGAATACACTTTGAGCTGTCGGTCCCAGTCTCATATAACTGTTGAGTGTTGTGTTTAGAGCTGACAGAATTTGTACACGTAAAAAGAAAAACATCTCTCGTCTTGAAATCTACCAGAAGGTAGACGGTCTTGGTTGACAATGGTCTGTTGCTCCAATGATGATGATGATATATAGGTATATATATATATTTACTTGTATTTAGGGGGCCTGGTGGCTGAGTGACTAGCGCTGTAGCGCACGATGCCAAGGGTTTCATGTTCGTTCCGGCATTGCCATGGATGTTTTTAGTGGTTCAGAATCCACTTTAATCATAGATCCCTGTCTAATATGAATGTAGAGGGCTGGGCTTACAGCTGGCAATCCTGACACGTAAAAAGAAAAACATCTTCTGCCTTGAAATCTCTCTCTCGGCTCTTGGCTCACCATGGAGCTGTTAAAAGAGCATTGAAGAAGAAATTAATATAATAGCACGCATCAAATTCTTTATTCACTGTATTTTATTATATTATATAATCAACATCAGTACCGCAGTAGCCCCATGGTGGCCCAAAGCAGTCTGCCTGACGGCAGATTTCAAGACAGGAAATATTTCTTTCTTTACGGGGTAGGGATGTTAGTTCCACGCCTAACAGTCAAGTTAGACTGGGACCTAAGGTTTAAAGTGGATTCCAAAACACTGTAAACATTCATGGCACCTTTGGAACTCGAACCCGAAACCTGTGGCACCTAGCAATGGGTGGATGTCAGAGCGCTGGTCACTCGGCCGTCAGGCCCCGTATTATATAATATTTATTATTATTTTATTTATTTTTTCCTTATATATATATAGAAATGAAATTTTGGATTCTGACTGATAGTAAGAGCTCAATACAATATTTGAAAAATTGGCCAAGCATCTTGGACAAATTGGGGCAGGATATAGTTTCCAAACTAGCTGTTTTGGACCAGATCGGATCGGTGTGCTTGCAGTGGATTCCCTCCCATGTGGGCATGTACGGAAATGTACGCCGCTAAATATCCTGGTATGTCCATACAGTGCTCCTGTCCTAGACCTGCTCAGACGGTTTTAGCTAGACTAAGGACTGGCCACATTAAGAGTTTGACCTTCAATGGAGACGAGAAGACATATGCCCTTTGTCATTGTTCGACCATCGCATCTCCCTCTCATCTCATAGATTGTATTGGTGCCTCTGTGAGGCAACTGTTGAATGAGGGGAGGACAGTTTACGATCTATTGATGCAGCATGATCTACTGGACTTGGTTTAGGATTCTAAATCAAGGGGATAAGCAACAACAACAACAAAAATGAAATAATTTTGAAGCGTATTTTCTTTATATTTCGATCATTTGTTAAATTACATAGAGTATACAATGTTCGCGGTCTTTATAATTCCTTACATCACTACTTTAATGCACTTTATGGTTTTAATTTTGGAGCAAATAACATTCAACTGTCTTACTTTTATAACTTTTGAGTATCGCTTTTCTTTCCTTTTCTATACGAGTCTTCTTTTGAGTGCAGAATCATGAAAAAAAAGCCCTCCAACACTTCCTGTCTCTGACGCTATTACAAAACTGTTTGTGATTTGTTAAATTCCTAAATGGATTAGAGAGATATCTCGCTCCATTGTTGTGCGCAAAATGTTTGATATGCCGGAAAAAAAATAACTTCCAATCCCTTTTAACTTTCTGCTCTTTTTTAATTTTTTATTATGTTACTTTCAGGGTGGAAAATTCGGCTTTTTAGTTGACGCTCTATTAGGACATCTCCATTGAAGGCGAATGGAGGCAGGAAACGATTAAGGAACAAATGAATGGAAAAGGAGGGGAAAAAATGTCTTCTTTTAGATTAAAGCAAATAAGAGTCGTTTTTTATTTTATTTCTTTTAGAGATTCGAGATTATATTTATCATTATATTTCTAAAAGCAGTTCCACGTATTAGAAACATTTACTTTTTTTTATTGCGATATCTAATGCATTCAGTAAAAATATTGCTCACTGCTAAATTTAATTTTAAAATCTCTTGATTAAAAAATATTCTTTTCTCTTTTTTAAGGAAATGATTTTTCTGATTTTCTGATTTTTTTCAGAAATAAATAACTCTTTAATGTTTATTGGTACAGTTTGCTTGTAAAACTTTCTCTCTCTCTCTCTCTCTGTATATATATATATATATATATATATATATATATATATCTGTATATATATATATATATATATCTCTGTATATATATATATATATATATATATATACAGAGAGAGAGAGAGATAGATATACTTGTACTTGAGGTAGCTGATGGCTAAGTGACTAGCGCTGTGGCGCACGATGCCAAAGGTTTCATGTTCGTTCCAGTGGTGCTCTGGATGCTTGTAGTTGTTCAGAATCCACTTTAAACCATAGATCTCTGTGTAATATGAATGTAGAGTATTGGTCTTAGAGCTGGCAACCCTTCCCTTAAAAGGAAAGCATCCTCTGTCTAGAAATTTATATTTCAGCAGACAGCCTTTGAACCATTGAAGAAGAAATTAATATAATAGCATGCATCAAATTCTTTATTATATTATATAATATTTATTATTATTTTATTTTTTTTCCTTATATATAAAGAAATTAAATCATTTGTTTTACATTTCGATCATCTTCAGAGATTATACAATGTTCGCTGTCCTTATAATTCCGTGCATTACTGCTTTAAAGCTCCTCATAATTCTAATTTTGAAACAAGTATCAGTAATTCAACTATCTGCCTTTCATTATTTTTGAATACTTTCTGCCCTTTATTACTTTTCTTTTTCTTTCCAGTCTTCTTTTGAGTGAGGAGTCATGAAAAGAAAGCTCTCCAACACTTCCTGTTTCTGATGATGTTACAAAAAAGTTTGTGATTCGTTAAATTCCTAAATGGATTAAAGGAATATCTCGCGCCATTGTGGCTTGCAAAATGTTTGATAAGCCGGAAAAAAATAATCTCCAATCTCTTTTAACTTTCTTTTTAATTTTTGTGTTACTTTTAGGATGGAAAATTTGGCTTTTTAGCTAACGCTCTATTAGATGTGATTCATTGAAAACGAAGTGAGGCTGGAAACGATTAGGGAACAAATGAATGGAAAAGAAGTAGAAAAAAAATGTCTTCTTTTAGCTTAAAGCAAATAAGAGTCCATTTTTTATTATTTCTTTTAGAACTTCGAGATTATATTTATCGTTATATTTCTAAGAGCATGTCCACTGATTTGAAACATTTACTTTTTTTATTGCGATGTCTAATGTATTCAGTAAATATATTACTCGCTGTTAGTGTGTAACTTTTAATTTTAAAATCTTTTGATTAAAAAATATTTTTTTCGAATTAAAGGAAATGCGTGAATCAAATGATTTTTCTGATTTTCTGATTCTTTTCCAGAAATAAATAACTATATAATTTTTGTTTGTACTGTCTCGCTGGTAAAACTATATATGTACTTAAGGGGATTGATGGCTGAGTGACTAGCGCTGTGGCGCACTATGCCAAGGGTTTCGTGGTCGTTCCGGCTGTCACATGGATGTCTTTAGTGGTTCAGAGTCCACTTTAAACCGTAGATCCCTGTCTAATATAAATGTAGAGGGTTGGGTTTAGAGCTGACAACCCTGCCCCGTAAAAAGAAATATCTCCTGTCTCAAACTCTACCAGTAGGCAGACAGCCTTGGCCCACCATTGGGCTGTTCAGCCAATGAAGAAGAAATTAATGTAATAGCTCGCATTAATTTCTTCATTCGTTTTCTTTATTATATTATATAATCATATGTGCCACAATAGCTCCATGTTCGGCCAAAGCCTACTGGCAGATTTCCAGACAGAAAGTTTTTTTTTTAACGGGATAGGGATGCCAGTTCTACGCCCTACAGTCAGGTTAAACTCGAACCTGCGGTTTAATGTGGATTCCAAAACACTACAAACATACATGGCAGCGTTGTGACTCGAACCCGAAAGATCGCTAGTCACTCGGCCGTCAGGCCCCTTATTATATAATAATTATTATTATTTTATTTATTTTTCCTTATATATAAAGAAATGAAATAATTTTGGTGCTTTAAAGTGTGCTTTTTTATATATATTGCGTCTATCAGTTAAGTTACAGAGAGTATGCAATGTTCGCAGTCTTAATAATTCCGTGCATTACTGCATTAAAGCACTTTATGATTATAATTTTGAAACAAATAACAGATATTCAACCTTCTGCATTTTATTACTTTTGAATATCGCTTTTTTTGTTTTTTAAATTTTCTTTGGAAGTCTTCTTTTTAGCGAAGAGTCATGAAAAGTAAGCTCTCCAACACTTCCTGTTTCTGACGCTATTACAAAAGTGTTTGTGATTTGTTAAATTCCTCAATGGATTAAAGGAATATCTCCCTCCATTGTCGCTCGCAAAATGTTTGATAAGCAGGAAAAAAATAACTCCGAATCCCTTTTAACTTTCTGCTCCTTTTTTTTTATTTTCATGTTGCTTTCAGGGTGGAAGATTCGGCTTTTTAGCTGACGCTCTATGAGATGTGATTCATTGAAAGCGAAGTGAGACAGGAAACGATTAAGGAGCAAATGAATGGAAAAGAAAAAAAAATTCTTCTTTTAGTTTACAACAAATAAGACTCCGATTTTTTTTTCTTTCTTCTTCGAGATTATATTTATCGTTACACTTCTAAAAGCAACACCATTTATTTGAAACATTTCCTTTTTTTATTGCGATGTCTAATGTATTCATTAAAAATCTTGCTCGCTGTTAGAGGTTTAACTTTTAATTTTGAAATCTTTTGAATAAAAAAATATATTTTTCGTATAAAAGTAAATGCGTGAATCAAATATTTTTTTCTGATTTTCTACTTCTTTTCCAGAATTAAATAACTGTTTAATACTTGTTTGTACAGTTTTGCTTATATTAACAATGTTTATATGCTCTAGCGCTCGGTTCCTCATATTTCGCGTTCGAGTCTGGGCGGTGGCAGGGGTGTTTGTAGTGTAAAATCATGGAATCCACTTTAAGCCGTACGTTCCCGTCTCATATGACCATTGAGCGATGTGCGTAGAGCTGACAACCCTTGTACCCGTAAAAAGAAAATCATCTCTCGTCTTGAAATCTACCAGAAGGTAGACGGTCTTGGCCCGCAACGGGCTGTTGCGGCAATGCTGAAGATGATATATATATTTATTTACTTGTACTTGGCTTGGTGGTTGAGTTAATAGCACTGTGTCCTCGATGCCAAGAGTTTCGTGTTCGTTCCGGCTTTGCCATGGATGTTTATAGTGATTCGGAATACACTTTAAACCGTAGTCCCGTTCTAATAGGACTGTAGAGCGTTGGGCTGATAACCCTACTCCGTAAAAAGAAAAGCATCTTCTTTTTCGGAATCTGACAGCATTAAGACGGCCTTGGTGCACCATTGGGCTGTTGAGCCAAGGAAGTAGAAATTAATGTAATAGCAAACATCAAATTCTTTATTTGCTGTTTTTACTTATATTATATTTAGTATTATTTTACTTATTTTTTCCTTATATATAAAGAAATGAAATTATTTGTTTTATATTTCGATCATTGGGTAAGTTCAGAGAGTATACAATGTTTGCTGTCATTATAATTCGGTGCATTATAGATATAAATCACTTCATGATTCTAATTTTGAAACAAATAACATTCAACATTCTACCTTTCATTACTTTTGAATATGGATTTTTTTGTGTTCATTTCTTGCGAGTCTTCTTTTCAGTGAAGAGTCATGAAAAGAAAGCCCTCCAACACTTCCTGTCTCTGACGCTATTACAAAAGTGTTTGTGATTTGTTAAATTCCTAAATGGATTAGAGAGATATCTCGCTCCATTGTCGCTCGCAAAATGTTTGATAAGCCGGAAAAAAATAACTCTCAATCCCTTTTAACTTGTTCTGCTCTTTTTTAATTTTATGTTACTTTCAGGGTGGAAAATTTGGCTTTTTAGCCGACGCTATATTAGATGTGATTCATTGGAAGCGAAGGGAGGCAGGAAACGATTAGGGAACAAATGAATGGAAAAGAAGTAGAAAAAATGTCTTCTCTTAGCTTAAAGCAAATAAGAGTTTGTTTTTTATTTTATTTCTAAAAGCAGTTCACTTATTTGAAACATTTACTTTTTTTTTTGCGATGTTTAATGTATTCAGTAAAACTATAGCTCGCCGTTAACTTTTAATTTTGAAACCTTTTGATTAAAAAAAATATTTTTTTCGAATGAAAGGGAATGTGGGAATCAAATAATTTTTCTGGTATTTTGATTCTTAAGAAATAAATAATTACTTAATGTTTGTACGGTATTGCCTGCAAAACTAAAAAATTATTTTTAAATGAAGGTGGATAGCACTAGTCGCCTTCGTTTCTTCGTGTTCTTCTTATAGCTCATATTACTATATATGAACTATATATAGCTAATTGTGAGCTCATAACCTATATATATATATATATATATATTGCGAATATTCTGATATTCTGTTAAATAACTGTAATCTTTGGGTGTCCATTGCAGAATTGATTGATGCAAACTGCCTAATTGTTTCTCAGAATTATTGCAGTTTATAAATTGATTGGTAGAGAGTACAATTTTTGTTGCTAAAAAGGAAGATGACACGAATATAAACGCTTGCTATGTTACCAGTTACCAGAAATATTCACTGAATGCAAATTTTTCGGTATTGTAGTAGATGTCGATGTATCGTCAGTTACTTACCAAACTGATCAGGCTTGATTGAACTGAATTCTTTTTTCTGTGAGTAAAAAGATGCCGGCCAATGTACTAACTATTCTAACAGTGAAACTAAAAATGTTATTTATAGTCAGGTTTTGAGTTAATTGATATTTTAATGAATTTGTTTATTATTATTTTAATTAATTTTGTTTTTGTTTTTTTAATTTGTATATTGCTTATATACTTTTAAATATCTGGAAATAAAATTGCCTTCAATTTTATATATATATTCTTCTGCTATTCCTTTTCCTGTATGACGAAATATAAAAAAAATAAAACACTGAATAAATGGCTCATTTAGAAGCCATCTGGAAAATCTCACTTTCCACCCAGTTTGCAAATCCTATGAAAAGGCTTCCATGACAACAGATTTAACGTACTCATATTAGGCTCAGATGCCCATTTAGTATACATATTACGCATCATTAGAGGGTCAAGAAGAATTGCCACATTCAAAAACCATATGCGCTAACTTATTCCCAGCGAAAAGCTTTTTAGCGGGAAAAAAAGCTACCATAATGTCTACTTAATGTGCAATTTATTCTTGACTTTAATACTTTACATATCTAAAAATAAAATTAATATCATTTGTATAAGTTAAACATAATATTTTTTAAAGATATAATGTTAAAATATCTTACTAAAGGAGAGTTGGATAATGCATTGAGTTTGCAAATACTTGGAAAATAACCACAGTACTTGGTTGAAATCCGATAAGGATTCCAAAACAAAAGCTTTCTTGTCTATTGCAAAGATGGCTAAAATGAAATTATCAGCCAGAAAGTCATTTGATGTATTATAGAAGAAGGGAAGAGCCTGATGACTGACTGACTAACGCTCTGGCCCTCTGTGCCATAGATTTCAGGTTCGAGTCCCGGCGATGTCATGGATGTTTGTAGTGACTCGAAATCAACTTTAAGCAGCAGGTCCCGGTCTAATATGATTGTAGAGCGTTGGGCGTAGGGCTGACAACCCTAACCCGTAAAAGGTCAGCGTCATGGAGGCAAGACATAATTCTACCTACGGGTGCTCCATCATGACAGAAGCTACCCCCTCCTTCCTTCCATGAGACCACGCGGGTTCTTGGACTTGGTCTAGATGTTGCTGTCTACCAAGTGGGATAAGAAACAGCAACAAAAGAAGAAAGGAAAGAGGATGCGATATCCACAGATGCCCAAATTAAGATAGTATATTATGTATACATAATACAGAAGACATTTACTTACTTTGACAATGTAAAATCTGATATATATATCTGTCATAAAAAAATCTAATGGTTTGGCTGCCAAAAGACTGCATTCGCTAACAATATATTGTAAAATCATAAATTTATTCCCCATTAATTTTTTAAATAGGTTTCCAATGGAATCTCGCGCAAGTAACATGCGGAGAGTTTTCAAATTCAAATACCCTGAAGACGTACGTTGCAGACTGCATGCTAGAGATATTCCGCGTTTTCCTTTCTGTAACAAGCAAAAGCTTAGCAAATACTCCTAAAAGTCATCATGGAAAACAATGCCCTTCCTTCATCACTAGTTATTCATGAAATACATAAGTAGAACATGAGACAACGAATGGCCGAATGTATAGCGCTCTGGAGTTCGGTGCCATGGATGTTTGTAGTGGTTTGGAATCCACTTTAAGCCATAGGTCCCAGTCTAACAGGATCGCAGAGCGTCACAGAGCCCAATCAGACTCCATCTGACCAATGCGGGTGCTCCATCACAACAGAAACCGGTTCCTTTACCTTCACCCACAATCAGATTACTCCTGGGATGGCTGTCCCGCACTGCAGGACACTGAGGATTAGACACACACAGAACATGAAACACACTAATGTTTAACAAAAACATATTTAAACACAAGATTCTTAACTACACCCATGTCCATAAATTAAGGATAATTCAGAATCACACAAAATTGAACTCTAAAATAAAAATTTCCCCTGTAGAATAATCACACACATCTTGAAGAAGAATATCCAAATTACAGGAAACCACCAGATGGCGCAGATAGTACGTCACAATGACGAGAGTGTAAGAGAGGGGTATATAAGGAATGGTGGCAAAGAAGTAAAATTGTTCACAAGCGCTTTAAAAGCCTTTCTGTGAAATAACATTATGGCATAAAGGAAGCATATGGATGATTTTTTCCGTGGTAGAATGATCGGACGACTGGCATGTGAACGTACCCAGCTGGCAGTATCCGATGAACTTGGAATCACCCAGAGTGTCATCTTCAGGCTTTGGCAACGTTTCCAAGATGATGGTAATGTGAGTAGATGTTACAGCACAGGTCGCCCCCGAGTTACAACGCCGAATGAGGACCGGTATTTAGCAGTTACTGCCAAAAGAAACAGACGGAGCACAGCATCAGACCTGTCTCGTCAGCTCTCTGCAGTTTCAAGGCAGACCGTGTACAGACGCTTAGGGCACGTTGGTCTATATGCTCGTAGGCCTGACACATGTGTTCCACTTGCCGCAACTCACTGTCGCCTGTGATTAACCTGGAGTAGAGAGCATGCATTGTGGACACCGCAACAGTGGTCTGGTGGGATGTTTTCCGATGAGTCCAGGTTTAGTTTGCAGTCTGATTCTCGCCGGACTTTCATATGGAGAGCGCTAAGTACCCGTTACCACCAAGGGAACACCATTGAAAGACACCGTTATGGTGGTGCTGGATGGCTCGTTTGGGGAGGAATTATTCTTGGTTCCAGAACTGACCTGCATGTTCAGAGTGTAACGATGACAGGCCACATCTACCGCGATGTCATTCTGGAACAACATGTACGTTTGTTTCGGGGCGCCATGGGTGCTGAATTTCTGTTTATGGATGACAACGCCCGTCCTCACCTTGCAAACATTGTAGACGAATGCCTTTAATTGGAGGATATCACCCGTATGGATTGGCCAGCATACTCACCGGACTTGCTTGGCCGACGAATTGCAGCCCTTCAACCCCCTCCTACCTATTAACCGGAACTTCGGTGGGCATTGCCTGATGAGTGGTGTAATATTCCCCACGATCAGATTGATAATTTGATACTCAGCATGCCTAGGCGTTGTAAGGCCTGTATTGCATCGTCCGGGAGACATACTCCATATTAACCATCATACTAACCATGTTATACTGTTTTTTGTAAATAGGTTCTTTTTTGAAATTTGCTCCAGGGAGTAAAAATCTCAATTTTTATTAATTATGTCAAACATATAGCATCTTTTTTGCTCTTTACCTTTTGTTTAATAAATAGACTTTACAAATAAGTCAAATTTGTTTTGCTTCTGTCTCTTTCTTTGCCTGAACTTCATTATCCTTAATTTATGGACATGAGTGTATATATAATATATATATACCACCTTTCACCCTATAGAGCACTATGTCACGAATGGAAGAAATAAGAAAAATCAATTTTCATCTATTTCATTTAAAAATAATTTTAATGAAGTAATAAAGTTGTTTGTGGTTATGCTTATTGAAGTAAAATAACCCACTTTTGAAATAAAGGTGGTTCTTAACTCCAAAACCAAACAATGAAAAATAAACTATATAAATATTATTCACTTTTGAAGTATAAGTGGTTCCTAATTCTAAAACCAAACGATCAAAACTAAGTGATAAATAAAAATTATATAAAATAATTATATAGTTTATTATAGTTTATTAAAATTACTCACTTTTGAAATATAGATAGTATTTACTTCCAAACCCAAATAAAGAAAAATAACCTTTATGAAATTACTCACTTCTAAAATATAGGTGATTCTTAATTCCAAAACGAAACGATATAAAAATAACCTTAAATACTCACGTTTGAAATTAGGTGGTCCTTAATTCCAAAACCAAACGAAGAGAAATAACCTTTATAAAATTACTCACTTTTGAAATACTATTGTGTCCCAAAAGTAAGACCAATTTTTTTTTCAAAAATTCTCTATTCATTCTTCCAAATTTATTTCATCGCCTTCGAAGTAATCCCCTCCGGACACAATGCACTTATGGCGACTTTTTTTCCAATCCTCAATGCAGGCTAAAAAGACATCGGCAGGGATGTCCTTCAAAGAGCTCTTCAATCGACTTAAAACGGTGTCATTGGAGTGGCCTTTTGAGTTTAGGGAATAGCCAGAAGACGTACGGTGTGAATACGATGGTTGTGTAACGATATGGATTTCATTTTGGGAAAAAAAGTCAAGAATCAATGCAGTGTGAGTCTGGCGCATTCAGTGTTTTCGGTACCAATCAAGATTTGAAGCGTTTAAGGCCCAAAATGGAATTGACCGATCCTTTTGAAATTTCAACATCATCAGCAAGGTCTCTAATTGTAAATCGACGGTTTGCAAGCACCAAATCTTTAATTTTTTGGACGGGAGCTTCGTCGGTTGAGGTTGATGGTCGACCAGAAGGCTCTTCGTCTTCATCACGTTCTCTGCCTTCTTTGAACTGTTTAAACCACTTGTAAACATTTCTTTCCGATATAGGAATGCTCATGAATGAATTTTGCAATATTCCATACGTTTCCGCAAAAAAATTGAATGCAAGTTCTTTGTTGAATTGATTCAGACATTTCAAAAATTACCGGAATCACTTTTAGCGTCACACAAAGCCAAGCGTAACTCAAACACTAATGAATATTTTGACGTCAAATTTTACACAGATGTCAAGAATAGTGCCAGCAACCTAAAAAAATGAAATTCCATAAGAACCGGGAATTTTAAATTGAATATGGGTCTTACTTTTGGGGCATAGTAGTATAGGTGGTTCTAAATTCCAAAAGTGAAGAACGAAACGAAGTGAAATAACATAAATTGTAATTTGTGTTAGAAATAACAACACTTTTGGAGTTGTTTTGGGCTATTTTCTTTTAAAAATATTTCTTCATTAAACAAATTCTAAACTCAATATTTAACAGAACAAGAGATTCTATCCAAGGCAGCAATGGTTTGGAAAGAAATATTGGAAGAAGAATTTGATTTCCGATACTTTATAGGATAAGCGTAGCACATTTATTAAAGTTTCTATTTTGGCGAAAACATTACTCAACTATTGATTTTGGAACTGTTGTTAAAATGAAGTAATATTTCTTTTCTTTGTCTGTTTTTGTCGTTATAAATATATATTTTTTACTGCAAGAAAAGCATTAGTTGTTTACAGATAAAACAAAAGCAAAAGATTTAGAAATATAATCTTATTGAAAGCGAAATTTAATAAAATCAGCGATATTTGACAACAAGAGTTAATAATAATGTACCATTTCTTATTTTCTTCATCTTCATTGGTGCAACAGTCCCTTGGTGACCCTTGGTAGATTTCGAGACAAGAGGTTTTTTTACAGGGTAGGGTTGTCAGTCCTACTCCCAACAGTTATATTAGATCGGAACTTACGATTTAAAGTGGATTCCGAACCACTACAAACTTCCATGCCACCGCCGGGACTCGAAATCTTTGGCACCGAGCGCCAGAGCATTGGTCACTTGGTCATCAGCCACCAACCTTGGTTTCTACTGTATGAAAATACTGAGCAACGTAACCAAGAACATGTGACAGATATATAGAAAAAATATTGCAATTGCTTTATAAGACCTTTGATCATCATCTGCTCAACAACCCCATGATTTGTCAAGGCTATTTACCTTACTGGCAGATTTCGAGACTGGATATGTTTTCTTTTTACGGTGTATGGCTGTAAGCTCAATATTACAGTCATATTATACCGGGACCTGCGGTTTAAAGTATATTACAAACCACTGCAAACATCCATGGCACCTTCTGGATTCGAATCCGTTGGCACCGAGCACCAGAGCACTAGTCACTCGGCCATCAGGCCCAATTTATTATCTTACAGAAATATATAATAAAAGATTACGTAAGTATAATAAGTAAAATCTGTGTTAAGTATAATCTTATAATAAGTATATAAGTATAAGATTACATAAGTATAATCTTATAATAAGTATATAAGTATAAGATTACATAAGTATAATCTATGACGACAAATATTTTAGTACTTCAACACTATAATTAGTGAAATAGTAATGACGAATACTGATGGTTAGAGAGTACATTTTATATTTGTCATCTATGTAATTTGAATATTACTGTAAATTAGGGTTGTTGTTCGACTTATAATTTCAATATATTTAAAGGCACATCAATATCATCTATGACATTAACGTACTTGCTACTCAATAGTGCGATTTAGATTATAAGATAGAAAAGCATTCAAAATAATCTGCTGTAACATGGGGGAAAATAGTCTGATGGGAATATTTAGATGGTCACGCAAATGATCAATTATGCTCTTTTACGATAATCATCATTACAATGCAGCGCTATCATTGATTGATTATCCATTTTCCAAATAACTGTTTGGAATTATCTACGTATCATGAAAGCGTTCTCTAAACTTTATCTTGTGACTCATCCTCAGTGTCCTGCAGCGGGAGATGGACATCCCATGAGTAGTTTACTCATGGGTAGAGGTAAAGGGTCAGCTTTTGTTGAGATGGAATACCCGTGGACAGATGTCTGACTTGTCTCCGAGTCACTGAGGAAAGATTTGGTTTGGTTTTCGCTCTACGGTCATTTTGTGCACACTTTAGGCTACTTAGACCGGAACCTGCATTTCAACGTGGATTCCGAACCACTATCAAACATCCATGCCCCCACCAGAATTTGAACCTGAAGCCTATGGTACCGAAGGTCAGAGCGTTGAGAATCATGCCGTCTGCGTAGAAGGAGGGCAGTACTTTCTGGAGGGAACTACTCTAAATATCCGACATATACGTATCGTATTTGAGAAAGCCGGAAAACTCACAAAAGGCAGTCTGACTCACGAGCCAAGATGCTGAACATCACAAACGCTATTGAGTCTCATTATTTTAGAAACATCAATGCCGCCAGAGGATTAAACCTCAGTCCTAATGTTCACCAGCGACGCAAGTTACCACTGAGTCACGAGTCGGGCAAAACTTTAGCTTACCTTAAGTTATAATTTAAAGCAAGATAAAGTTTAGTGAATGCTTTTAATTTCTGTTGTATGAAAATTACGTGATAGTTTCGTGTTTATGACCATTCGTAGAAATTCAAAGGGGTGATACGATAGCTTTCCTAAAGATACAAGTTTTGTCTTGGTACAAATTATTCGGTAAAAAGTTATTAAGCAAAGAAATGATGTTTGCAGTTTTTAAACAATTATCATGAATGTGCTTTTCATTTTATTTACATTGTTTTTTTTCTTATTTATAATAAATTCAATTTAAATAAAATAAAGCTAGATTAAAAAGGAATGTTAATCGAAAAGATTTTTTATAGGAACAATTAGAATCAATACAATTCTCTGATCTGCTTATTAAAATATTTTTAGTACTCAGATGAATCCCTAGATAATATAAGAATAATTTGACATCATCGAAGCTTTCGAGTTTTCTTTCTGTTGATCAGATTTTAATCCAACTTCTGAATCAGACAATTTTTTCAACGATCTACGTTTAAATCAGAAACTCCTGAATTTGTCAACCACTGTTCTTTTCAGTGATCTGCTTCTAACCCATAAACCTGCTGAATTTCTCGATCTTAGTGAAAAATACCACTTATGTGGGGCAGTCTTTCTTACTTTTATCAAGAAATTTTAGTTATAACTTTTCTCTACTTACATGTCGTATTAAAGAAAATCTAGAAATCTACCATCAGGAACTCCTACTATTAATGCAAATAAACTTCTACGATTGCTATCAAGTTCACAAGTTTCTCAACGCAGTGATATTACATGTCACTACAAAAAAACCCAATCCATTCCTTGCACATTAGCCAACACACTCTACTGTAGTTGCATATGTTTTGCTGTAAAAGAAAATTTAAGAAAAAAAAAGCCATCGTAGTACAAACAAAACTATTATTGAATATTATTCTCCCTTTTTGAATATATTTTAAACACGTAGGATAAAAGGAAAGTTTGGTCGTTAATGTACTATAAAAAAAATCGATACTAAGATAAATGATCAAATTCTGCACATGATATTTTGAAAAATAAATGCAGAATGCTGTTTTGGGCAACTTTGACTTGAGTACATTTGCCTCCTAGAACAAATTTATTCAGCGTTACGAAGGATGCACTAGTGAAACTTGCGTATATTGCACCCACATTGACGAGTTCTTGAACAATGGGACCTGAGGGTCTGTCGTCTCTTCCCATAGCAAATTAAATATGTCCACGTGAAAATGTTCAATTAGATAATGCTTATAGGATTTCAAACAAAGATCTTTTAGCACGGAAGCCCAATACATTAAACACTAACCAAATCGAGCATGAGTCGAATGATCAAATTCTGCACATGATATTTTTGAAAAATAAATGCAGAATGCTGTTTTGGGCTACTTTGACTTGAGTACATTTTCCTCCTAGAACTAATTTATTCAGCGTTACGAAGGATGCACTAGTGAAACTTGCTATATTGCACCCACATTGACGAGTTCTTGAACAATTGAGGGTCTGTCGTCTCTTCCCATAGCAAATTAAATATGTCCACGTGAAAATGTTCAATTGGATAATGCTTATAGGATTTCAAACAAAGATCTTTTAGCACGGTAGCCCAATACATTAAACACTAACCAAATCGAGCATGAGTCGAATGATCAAATTCTGCACATGATATTTTGAAAAATAAATGCAGAATGCTGTTTTGGGCTACTTTGACTTGAGTACATTTTCCTCCTAGAACTAATTTATTCAGCGTTACGAAGGATGCACTAGTGAAACTTGCTATATTGCACCCGCATTGACGAGTTCTTGAACAATTGAGGGTCTGTCGTCTCTTCCCATAGCAAATTAAATATGTCCACGTGAAAATGTTCAATTAGATAATGCTTATAGGATTTCAAACAAAGATCTTTTAGCACGGAAGCCCAATACATTAAACACTAACCAAATCGAGCATGAGTCGAATGATCAAATTCTGCACATGATATTTTGAAAAATAAATGCAGAATGCTGTTTTGGGCTACTTTGACTTGAGTACATTTTCTTCCTAGAACTAATTTATTCAGCGTTACGAAGGATGCACTAGTGAACTTGCTATATTGCACCGACATTGACGAGTTCTTGAACAATTGAGGGTCTGTCGTCTCTTCCCATAGCAAATTAAATATGTCCACGTGAAAATGATCAATTAGATAATGCTTATAGGATTTCAAACAAAGATCTTTTAGCACGGAAGCCCAATATATTACACAATAACCAAATCGAGCATGAGTCGAATGATCAAATTCTGCACATGATATTTTGAAAAATAAATGCAGAATGCTGTTTTGGGCTACTTTGACTTGAGTACATTTTCCTCCTAGAACTAATTTATTCAGCGTTACGAAGGATGCACTAGTGAAATTTGCTATATTGCACCCACATTGACGAGTTCTTAAACAATTGACGGTCTGTCGTCTCTTCCCATACCAAATTAAATATGCCCACGTGAAAATGTTCAATTAGATAATACTTACAGGATTTCAAACAAAGATCTTTTAGCACGGAAGCCCAATACATTAAACACTAACCAAATCGAGCATGAGTCGAATGATCAAATTCTGCACATGATATTTTGAAGAATAAATGCAGAATGCTGTTTTGGGCTACTTTGACTTCAGTACATTTGCCTCCTAGAACAAATTTATTCAGCGTTACGAAGGATGCACTAGTGAAACTTGCTATATTGCACCCACATTGACGAGTTCTTGTACAATTGAGGGTCTGTCGTCTCTTCCCATACCAAATTAAATATGTGCACGTGAAAATGTTCAATTAGATAATACTTATAGGATTTTAAACAAAGCTCTTTTAGCACGGAAGCCCAATACATTAAACACTAACCAAATCGAGCATGAGTCGAATGATCAAATTCTGCACATGATATTTTGAAAAATAAATGCAGAATGCTGTTTTGGCCTACTTTGACTTGAGTACATTTTCTTCCTAGAACTAATTTATTCAGCGTTACGAAGGATGCACTAGTGAAACTTGCTATATTGCACCCACATTGACGAGTTCTTGAACAATTGAGGGTCTGTCGTCTCTTCCCATAGCAAATTAAATATGTCCACGTGAAAATGTTCAATTTGATAATACTTATAGGATTTCAAACAAAGATCTTTTAGCACGGAAGCCCAATACATTAAACACTAACCAAATCGAGCATGAGTCGAATGATCAAATTCTGCACATGATATTTTGAAAAATTAATGCAGAATGTTGTTTTGGGCTACTTTGACTTGAGTACATTTTCCTCCTAGAACAAATTTATTCAGCGTTACGAAGGATGCACTAGTGAAACTTGCTATATTGCACCCACATTGACGAGTTCTTGAACAATTGAGGGTCTGTCGTCTCTTCCCATAGCAAATTAAATATGTCCACGTGAAAATGTTCAATTAGATAATGCTTATAGGATTTCAAACAAAGATCTTTTAGCACGGAAGGCCAATACATTAAACACTAACCAAATCGAGCATGAGTCGAATGATCAAATTCTGCACATGATATTTTGAAAAATAAATGCAGAATGCTGTTTTGGGCTACTTTGACTTGAGTACATTTTCCTCCTAGAACTAATTTATTCAGCGTTACGAAGGATGCACTAGTGAAACTTGCTATATTGCACCCACATTGACGAGTTCTTGAACAATTGAGGGTCTGTCGTCTCTTCCCATAGCAAATTAAATATGTCCACGTGAAAATGTTCAATTAGATAATACTTATAGGATTTCAAACAAAGATCTTTTAGCACGGAAGCCCAATACATTAAACACTAACCAAATCGAGCATGAGCCGATTTAATTAAATTAAAAAAATAATTTCTAAGATCTCTGAACACTGAAATTCAGTAGGATTAGCTAATAAAACGTTTCACACGAAAAAAAAAAGCATTTATTTCATTTAATAAATAATTAATGCATGTTTAATATACGTTGTCATTTAATAATTATTAATGTAAATTTGAAATGAATTTTCTTTACAAAATTTCATTTTAAAGATTACAAAATTAATTATTTTCAGAAGTTAGAAAAACTGAAAAAATAAGTGGAAAAGGAAATAAAAATTCGAAAGAAAATTCGCATGTCATCGGGGAAATATTGAAAACAACAAGAACAACAACAGCAACAAGAAAAACACATTTTAGGTGTAGTAAAAAAATTATAAAAAAAATATAGTTGTTATAAAAAACTTTTAAAAATATTCTTTGGTTTGGCAAGAAAGTACATTCGGTTTTTACCATGTACTTAAATGGTGAAAATCGAATTCACTTTCTTGCACATCAAATAACATCTTATTATCAAAGTTGAATAAAAACATTACAGTTTTGAAACTTATTTTCGGACATCCATAATATTATAGATACAAGAAAATCAACTTTCAAATATAAATAGCTTCATCTATAAGTAAAACAAATCTTCCCTTTTTATTACCACTGAAAAAAATAATAAACAGACTGTCCTGATTGATCAGTGCAAGAAGAATTGATGAATCTTTTCTCTAATCCAGTGAATGAAAAGAAACGAATCTTTCCAACAAACCAATTTCGAAGTTCTTGAGCATTAAATAAAGAATGACGAACAACTACATTCCGGTCCGCAATCAATAGGAAGCAGTGCAGCACTGCGTTCGGTTCAGATAAAACTTTTAACAATCTCAGTTCAAAATAAAAGTTAGATGGGTGCAACCCAATCAAATCGCTGCAAAGAAAATAAAATGAGGCCACGTTTCATTATCGTAAAAATGCACAACCGACCGCCATTTTTCTTTTTTTTTTTTTTTTTTTTGTTCCACTTTGCACTATTTCAATCTGAAGTATCGAGTTAGAACAATGAATATTCATCTGCCCGGTGGAGGCCTAGAGTTATCTAGGAACCAATTTTCGCGTAAAATTGTTCGAATTCCTGTCTTTTGAGAGCCAACCAATCACTACTCTTCTCGAATGATTCATAAAAATTCCACTCCCTGGAAAAGATCGATGAAAGGAATTTTAATTAGCAGACGATGAAGAAAGGAACTTTAACTGCAACCGCGCTTACATTTATAGTTCATTATTGCGCCTGCCTTGTTCGGGTCCTGAAGGTTAAAATAAAGGACTATAGAGCGAAAGGATTTATCATGAAGAATGCAGGCTTTTGCAGGTAATAGATTATGATGATGGTCCTTCTTTTGATTATGATGATGGTCCTTCTTTCCTGTCTTTTGAGAGCCAACCAATCACCACTCTCAAACAAATCTCTTTTAGCACGGAAGCCCAATACATTAACCACTAACCAACTCGAGCATGAGACGATTTAATTAAAGAAAAAAAATAATTTCTAAAATCTCTGAACTCTGAAATTCAGTAGAATTAGCTTATAAAATGTTTCACACGAAAAACCAACCATTTTTTTTTTTATTTCGTTTAATAAATTATTGATGCATGTTTAATGTACGTTGTCATTTAATAATTATTAATGTAAATTTCAAACAAATTTTTATTACAAAATTTAATTTTAAAGATTATAAAATTAATTAATTTCAGAAGTTAGAAACTCAAAGAAAAATCAAGAAAATAAGCGAAAAAGGAAATAAAAATTCAAAAGAAAATTCGCATTTTATCTGAAAATATCAAAAACAACAAGAACCACAACAACAAAGAAACCCATACTTTAGTTGTAGTAGAAAAATATAGTTATAAAAAAACTTTTAAAAATATTCTTTGGATTGGCAAGAAAGTACGTTCGGTTTTTACTATGTACTTAAGCGGTGAAAAACGAATTTACTTTCTTGCACATCAAATAACATCTTATTATCAAAGTTGAAAAAAAACATTACAATTTTGAAACTTATTTTCGGTCTTTCATAATATTATAGATCTAAGCAAATCAACTTTCAAATACAGATAGTTTCATGAGTAAGTAAAACAAATTTTTCCTTTTTATTATCACTGAAAAAAAAATAATAAACAGACTATCCTGATTCCAATGAATGAAAGGAAATGGAACTCAAAAATATCAAAATTAACTCTCAAAAATTCTTTATAGAAAAAACAGAAAATAATATTTTAGTTGTAGTAAAAATATATATATATATATGTATATATATTAGGTTGGGGAAAAAGAAATCCATTATTTTTTCGATAGATGGCTGTAGTGATCGATATCACGTAAAGTATCAATTAAACAATTTCAGATTTATGCTCGTTAGAAAGGTGGCACTTCGTACTAAAATAATTATTTTTCTGTTTTTTGTTTGGTCCATTCAGTTGGGAGTTACAGTGTGTTAAAAATGGAAGTGAACAAAGAGAAAATTCGGTACATTTTACAGTTTTTCTTTGACAAAGGCGAAAATGCAAGCCAGGCGGCTAAAATTGTGAATGGTGTTTATGGTTCCGATACTGTAACAGCCAATTACGTGCAATTTTGGTTTCGTAGATTTCGTTCAGGAATTTTTGATGTTAAAGATGCACCTCGCACAGGTAGGCCGGTCGTCGAAAATGTCGATAAAATCGGAGAAATGATCGAAGTTGACCGGCATGTTAGCAGTCGTAACATCACCCAGGAGCTAAAAATCGACTATAAAACAGTTTTAAACCATTTACACAAAGCTGGATTCAAAAAGAAGCTCGATGTTTGGGTGCCACACCAATTAACAGAAAAAAACATGATGGATCGAATTTCCATCTGCGAAGCCTTGGCCAAACGGAATGAGATAGACCCATTTCTTAAGCGGATGGTGACTGGAGATGAGAAATGGATCACATACGATAACCCTGTGCGAAAACGATCGTGGTCAAAGAGCGGTGAAGCACCTCAAACGGTGGCCAAACCAGGACTAACGGCCAGGAAGGTTCTGTTATGCATTTGGTGGGACTGGAAGGGGATTATTTATTATGAGTTGCTTCCATATGGCCAAACGCTAAATTCTGATCTCTACTGTCAACAACTGGACCGTTTGAAGATAGCGATTGACTAGAAACGGCCAGAATTGGCCAACAGGAGAGGTGTCGTGTTCCACCAGGACAACGCTAGGCCACACACATCTACAGTGACTCGCCAGAAACTTCGGGAGCTTGGTTGGGAAGTTTTAATGCATCCGCCATACAGTCCGGACTCGGCACCAAGCGATTATCATCTTTTTCTTGCATTGCAAAATTTCTTTAATGATAAAAAATTGGCATCTAGGGAGGATTGTGAAAATCGACTACTAGAGTTTTTTGCAAATAGAGACCAGGACTTCTATGAGAGAGGCATTATGAAGTTACCTTTAAAATGGCAACAAATCATACAACAAAACGGTGCATATTTGACCCAAATAGGACAATCCGAAGCATGTTAAATAAAGTCCTGAAGTTCATATAAAAATAATGGATTTCTTTTTCCCCAACCTAATATATTATAAATAAATTATACAAAAAAAACTATATATATATTTTATTCTTATTGGGTTAGCTAGAAAGTACTTTCGGTTTTTACCATGTACTTAAATAGCGAAAACCGAATTTACTTTCTTACAAACCAAATACCATGCTATTATAAAGTTGAATCATAAATCGAATAAAAACATTACAATTTTGAAACTTATTTTAGGACGTCCATAATGTTATAGACATAAGTAAATCTACCCTCAAATACAAATAGCTTCTTGTATAAGTCAAAAAAAATCCGTTTTATTACCGCTGAAAAAAAAAATAAACAGACTCATCAGTGCAAAAAGAACTGATGTATATTTTCTATAAACCAATGATGAAAAGAAATGAATCTTTCCAACAAATTAATTTTGAAGTTCGTGAGCATTAAGTAAAGAATTGCGAACAACTACATTCCAGTCCGCAATCAATAGGAACCAGTGCAGCACTGCGTTCGGTTCAGATAAAACTTTTAACAATTTCAGTTCAAAATAAAATCTAGATAGGTGCAACCCAATCAAATCGCTGCAAAGAAAATAAAATGAGGCCACGTTTCATTATCGTAAAAATGCACAACCGACAGCCATTTTGCTTTTTTTTTCTTTCTACTTTGCAGTATTTCAATGTGAAGTATCGAGTTAGAACAATGAATATTCATCTGCCCGGTGGAGGCCTGGAGTTATGTCGGAACCAATTTTCGCGTAAAATTGTTCGAATTCCTTCTTTTGAGAGCCGACCAATCACTGCTCTTCTAGAACGATTCATAAAAATTCCACTCTCTGGAGAAGATCGATGAAAGGAATTTTAATTAGCAGACGATGAAGAAAGGAACTTTAACTGCAACCGCGCTTACATTTATAGTTCATTACTGCGCCTGCCTTGTTCGGGCCCTGAAGGTTAAAATAAAGGACTGAATAGCGAAAGGATTTATCATGAAGAATGCAGGCTTTTGCAGGTAGAAGATTATGATGATGGTGCTTTGGTTTGCTTGAAAGAATAATGAGTATTTGTTAAAGGGAATTACCTACAGATTCGCTGGCTGGATTTTATATCTGCGTCTATTTGCCCAACTTGGAACATTTCTCTCGTTGCTCTCTGCAGACAGTAAATAGCCTTCGGCTTATTTGCTGAAAGATTCACCCAGATGGTTTTAAATTAATACTTATCAATTAATTGAACAAAAATATCCTGTGGTTTTGGCTAAGAAAAGGACATTTTTAAGTAAATGACGTATTGTATAATAAAAGAGGATAGTCCACTTAATTGTTTTTACACTTGTTATTACTTATTTGTGAATAAATTAAAAATTGTAAAATATTTTCATTCACGAAATAGGAAAGAATATTTTAATTTAATTTTCAGTGTATACTGATTTGATGTATAAAAGGACATCAAATCATAGCGTATTGAACAAGTCATAAGAAATAAACGATGTATTAAATAAAATAAAAATTTAAAGCATTTTAAAAGATACCAGAATTTAGACATTCGATAATTTCTCAAGAACAGTTGCTTTAAATTTTATTCCTGGTAAAACAATTGATGCTTTATGCATTTAAAAGAACACATCAAAAATTATTTTAGCATAAAAATAAAAATAAATGTATGAAATATTTATAGATGCTTTCTCTGCAGCATAATTTAAAAACAAAATAGCTTTAACTTTATTAACAACAGCGCTAATTTTAAACAATATATAAGACGTTATACTAATTAAAAAAAATTAAAGCATTTTATACAATACCAGAAGTTAGACATTCAATAATGTCTCAAGAACAAATGATTTAAATTTTATTGCTGGTAAAATAATTAACACTTTGTGTTTTAAAAGGGCTTTAGCATAAAAGAAAAAACAAATGTCTGAAATGTTTATAGATGCTTTCTCCACGTCATAATTTAAGAACAAAATAATTTTAACATTATTAACAATAATATTAGTATTAAACAACAATACATGAGAAATAAAAGCTGTAATAAAAAAATAAAAAATTATAAGACATTTTAAAAGATAACGGAAATTGGACATTCGATAACTTCTCAAGAACGGTTGCTTTAAATTTTATTTCTGGTAAAACAACTCACAATTTATGTACTTAGCAGAACTCATCAAAAATCATTTTTAGTATAAAAGTGAAAATATGTGTCTGAAATGTTTATAAATGCTTGCTTATAGATGCTTGTTTATAGATGAAAAGTCCCTAAAATTTCATACAATTTGTACTTGATTTAAATTGCTTGAAACATAAATATATAAATCTTTCAGTACATGAATATATATTTTAACAAAAATGTGTTATAAATTAAAATAAAGGAAAATTTAGGGTTTTGTTTTCAAATTTTCCCCATTTTGGATTTCAGTTTACTGTATTTGAGAAAGTGAGTGGTTATTTCAAATTTATTTAAATACAATCTAATAAATAAAATTCTAAGTGAACACCAAGATGAAAATTGTGTTATTTTTTATTTCCAATGGCAGATTATGAACAGTTACAGAACAATGAAACATAAAAAAAAGAACAAAGAAAACAACAAAACATGCTGCAACAGAGTTCATTAATCTAACATATCTCTCGCCTCCCAATATCGTTCGGCGAGAAAAATCTTGCTCAGAACAGGACAGTGAAGTAAATCCGTGGAGTCCATGGCCTCTCCAGAGCTGAACAGGGTGCATATCGGGGAAGGAGATAAAAATTGTAATCATCATCATTTAAAATTTTATTATAATCATCATAATTTTTTAGAAAATTCTATATTGTCATGAACGATACCATGAAATTTCCATAATCTTTAAAATTATTTATCAAGGACAACATTAGAATTAAAAAAAAATAATCTTAATAATTAAAATATTTTTTTCACTTTTCTGAGACATTCTTCTTTTATTATAATGAGCACCTACTAGTTTAGAATTAATTTTATGTATTTTTAACGAAGCTAATTATCAATGACCTGAAATTATTCTCGTAAGAATAAATTTTAACGCTTCAATATTTTTAAATGATTTTTCATGTATTCTTCATGTGTAAGACTTCATTCACCATTATTTTTAAACCAGCACGGAATTCTATTTTTTGATTTGTTTTATTTAAAAGAAAGAAAGAAGGAACAAACAAACAAACAAAAAACCGTTTTTTATTGTATTCAAGTATTTCGAAGACAGCTGTTGTTTTGGGGAATAAAAATTATTCCTTTTCCCCAACGCTAAATAAATCGATTTAGATTTCACGAAGAGGAGGAAAAAATGTAGATTTGAAAGTTTTCTCTTCATTCAGTCGCGTGTCATTTTTCTGATCCTGACAGACATTCATTCAACTTTCTCATTAATCATCAATGTTTTATGATTGCAGAGAGAAAATGAGTTTCCATCCATTCAAGAATCGTCTTTTTTTTATTCCTTCTTCTTGAAGATTTTCAGATTCAAACACACGAAATTAAAAATGAATCATTTATCGGAAATATTCCAAGTCAGATATTATTATGCTGCGAAAGATGCTAGATCATCTTTCATTTAAGAAATTTAATAAAAAGAATGTGAAAAGCATTATTCGTAATCCTTCAATCGTTCACTTTCACATTCAGCAAATGATCTTTTTTTAAAATAGACAGTTTGCAAGGGCATTGCATATCTCATTAATGATTTAATACTTTGCCAGATAGTCTGACTTAATAATTTGATAAATGATTTCACAGTATACTCCTGTAATGTTGCCACTGGTTGCACATAAAAAGAACTCTGTCTAAGGATTTCTAGATCAATCTTTAATTTTTTTATATAAAATAATAAATAAAAGAAATCGAATGTGCCGATATACAGGTTAAACAAAAAGAAGAAAATGCAAAATAGGAATCTTAAAAAAAATAAAAACTATAGAATTCCAACCGACTTTCGTTTCTTGAAATTTCTCTTTTTCACTTTGAAATAAAATTGCTTGTTTCGACAGAGGATCTTTCAGGATATACTTACATTATTTAACTATATAACTAATAGCTCATGAAAAGAATTTAAATAAATATTATGTGTAAAATATTCCTGAAAGAAATTTAAAAAAAAAGACGTTTTAATTTAAAACGTTTTGCTTTATGTTGCTTCTCTGTAATTATCGGTTGTTTTCACTTTTCTTCTAGGCTGTCTAGTGCTGGCAATTTTCGTGCTATAGGTACCGTTCCAACACTATTTATGGTTTTTCACTATGGAGATCACATTCCAACAAAAAAAGTAGGTATCACCATTTGAAATTTTCTCACTGTAACTGAGTTTAACTGTTGTTTTTCGTATCATTATTGAGGACATATCTCAAAATACCTTAAACCAAAATTTTGTTCGGTTTCTACCGATACTTATTTATCTATTATTACTTTGTTTTGTTTGGTTTTTCATCGATGGGTGATGAGCGAAGAGCATTGCGTTCGTGAAGAACTTTTAGGTGATCTTCATTCGATTATCGTTCGGGGAAAAAGTAAAAACAAAGAGAAAAAAAAACTTTATGATGGCTAGAGGCTTATATATCGAGAATGTGCTTTTATAATCACTGCGCATAAAAACGATTGCAGGATGTCGTGATTAGAGAGTTTTTGCATACCGTACGTTAGTTACCGTAGGACATCCATTAGCTTTTTCTCCCTAGCGCGCATGCTCAGTTTCCTATGAGCATGCGCGCTAAGGAGAAAAAGCTAACGGACGTCCTACGGTAACTAACGTACTGTATGCAAAAACTCTCTATTGTTATTACTATTATTTTATACACATCTGTAAGTTTCGTGTTTCACTGAAGTTTACCATGGACAGAACATCAACGGATGATGCGGGGAAAACATTGCCTTCTTGAAGGACTTTTAGATGCTCTTCATTCGAGTATCGTTTGGAAAAAAAAAAGAAAAAAACTCAGATAGTCTGAGTGCCGATGGGAAAAGCCTATTTATATAACCACAATCGACATCAAGATTTTGTTTCTGAAAGTAGTAACCGCAACTGAAGCCGCCAGTGCCCACCTAGTAAATAATTAACCAGCTATAAAATAATTAACAGTTAAGCATTACTCATTCCAAACTACTTTTTGATTTACAATAACATAAACAATTTATCTGTCTATAAATTATCAAAATGATGCTTGACTTCGGTTAGATCACCGAAATCAAGCATCATTGGGCGCGGTCAGTACTTGGGTGGGTGACCACCTGGGAACACCGCGTGCCGTTGGCAAATTTGGGACCTGAATGGCCGAGTGTCTAGCGCTCTGGCGCTCGGTGCCACAGGTTTCGGGTTCGAATCCCGGCGGTGCCATGGATGTTTGTAGTGGTTCGGAATCCACTTTAAGCCATAGGTCCCGGTCTCCTATGACTGTAAGAGCGTCACGGAGCAAAAGTCAGGCTTCTACCTACGGGTGCTCCATCACAACAGAAGCTGCTTCCTTCCCCTTCAATCATGAGTCCATATGGGCTCGTGGGCTTGGCCAGCCAAGTGGGATAAGAAACAACAACAACAACATAAATTATCAAAATTCGTCAAAGCAATTTATAGAAAAAAAATATATTTTTTAAATATATTATTAAATATATTGTTATACATATTTTTTAAATATATTATTAAATATATTTTTAAATATATTTTTTAATATATTATTAAATATATTTTTAAATATATTTTTTATATATATTTTTATTAAAAATATATTATTAAATATATTTTTAAATATATTTTTTATATATATTTTTTATTAAAAATATATTATTAAATATATTTTTTAAAGAAATACAAAAATACATTTCTCAAGTTAACTAAACGGTTTCAAAAATATGACCATCCAATAACTACAAAAAAAAACACTCGCTTACCTGCACAACAAAAATATTATCTTATTTGTTACTTTATTTCCCGAGTTTATTTCTTTGTAGATCTATGCGTGTTGGGTTCTTAGCAACACAATGGGAACGGCGTGGTGCTGAGGTAGCTTAACGACAATCGAATTGTTGGGAGCACATATTAGTGCCACTCGGACGAATGACCATTTCTGAAAGAAAGTTCTTAAATGACCATCACACGAATAAAAGGCATGTAGAAATAAAGAGCAGATGCAGTTGACCCTCGATGGGGAATGTCGGTATGTGTTTGTTGTACTTGGGTTCTGAAATAGCTCTGGAGAAATTATTTCTGCAGAACATTTATTTTATTGTGCTTGTACTTGTACTTGTTTGAAGTATGTCAATTCAAGTAATAAATTTAATATCTTTATGACTGTTAAATTATTATAAATAAAATAATGGATTTAACCCATCAATTTTTATTATGTGAGTATACTTGTGTCACATATACTTCAGAACACTACGAATTAACTCGTGCAAAACTAATAGTTAAATAATTAAATTCTCGATTAAAACGAGTATTTTGTCTGCTTTGTATATTCAAAAGCAAGCAAGAGTTCATTCGTGTTATTTTATATCCTGCAACAGTCAATTTATCGTAACTTTATGTTGTTTTACAGAAACTTGAATTGATGTCTTTCAATATCAAGGACTGATAAAGAGTATCATATTATATTTTAATTATTATATATTACACATAATTATTAATTATACTTATTATATTTATAATTTTATATTACATATATTTATTATTTTCTCAGTGCCACAGATTTCGGGTTCGAGCACCAGCTGTGCCATGGATGATTGAAGTGACACGGAAACCACTTTAAACAATATGCCCCGGTCTACTATGGCAGCAGAGCGTTGAGCGTAAGGGCTGACAATCCTACCCCATAAAAAGAAAAATATCTCCCGTCTCGAAATCTTCCAGTAGGCAGAAGGCCGTGGCCCACCATAGGGCTGCTGCGACAATAATGTTGATGATCATAACATATTTAAACACAATATTCTTAACTAAGCTAAATAGAATAAAATCTCAAATTGTATAACGTTAATTAAAGAATCTAAACTTCTAATTTACTGACTGAATAACCTTAATCTCTCTATATAACCTTAAACTCAATATTGTTAGAAAAACAGAATTCATTGATAAAAATTCACCCAGAATAGAGTTAATCAAAACTTTATCAACGATTTATGAAAAACACTGGTACTAAATCTTACATATCTTTCAAATACTTCTGTTATTTTCATCCAGATGATATTTTAATCATCGGTATTATTGCGTTTTGAAGAATGTCCAAACTGATTCCGTTCATAAAAATTGAAGGAACAAAAGTTTCTGGGGTAATGTACTTTGTCAAAGTGGAAGTCAAATTGAACATCAGAGGAAGAAAATCGAAAAAGGCTCCCTGGAGATAACATTCTGAGATTTTCTACTGGATGCTATTTACTTTCGGGGATTTTCTCTTAGCAATTGAAGAAATCCCTATGTCTTATGATACGGAGAACTATTATTAAATTCCATTTACAAGTTGGTTCATGGTTGATTTTTTCTTTATTCATTTCATGAAATAAATTAAATAATTTATTTTAAATTACAATTAATTTTAATAAATACAAGTATAATAAAAAACTTATTCATGGTTTAAATAGTCCAGGGTGTTTCTAGTAATTTTACAAATTCTGATAAGTTTGTCTAGTTAGTATTCGATTAAATGTTTTCAGAAATTATATGTAGGATGTTTTAATTATTTAGCTCAAACAAATTTTTGTATCACTTTTTTTGCTTCTTTTACAGTAAATAAAAAGAATATTAATAAAACTTGTACAACACAAAAATTCATAAAAAACTATCAACTGGGATTGCGATTATTTTAAAATCAAATTTTAATAATGCTTTTGAAAAATATCCGATTAAATGCACTCAGATTGAATATTAATATAACTTATACAACACAAAAAATTCACAAGAAATATAAATTGTGATTGCGATTATTTTAAAACCAAATTTTAACAATGCTTTTGAAAAAAATGTCCAATTAAATGCTTTCATATAGAATATTAATGTAACTTATGCAACAAAAAAATCATAAAGAAAAAATTTGTGATTACGATTATTTTAAAATCAAATTTTAATGATTATATTGAAAAAATATCCGATAAAATATTTTCATATAGAATATTAATATAACTTATACAATACAAAAATTCATAAAAAAATATCTACTGCGATTGCGATTATTTTAAAACCAAATTTTAATGATGCTTTTGAAAAAATATCGGATAAAATATTTTCATATAGAATATTAATATAACTTATACAACACAAAAATTCATAAAAAATATCTACTGTGATTGCGATTATTTTAAAATCAAATTTTAATGATGCTTTTGAAAAAATATCCGATAAAATATTTTCATATAGAATATTAATATAACTTATACAACACAAAAATTCATAAAAAATATCTACTGTGATTGCGATTATTTTAAAACCAAATTTTAATGATGCTTTTGAAAAAATATCGGATAAAATATTTTCATATAGAATATTAATATAACTTATACAACACAAAAATTCATAAAAAATATCTACTGTGATTGCGATTATTTTAAAACCAAATTTTAATGATGCTTTTGAAAAAATATCGGATAAAATATTTTCATATAGAATATTAATAAAACTTATAACAACACAAAAATTCATAAAAAAATATCAATTGGGATAACGATTATTTTGAAATCAGATTTTAGTGGTGCTTTCGAAAAAATGTCCTTTTAAATGCTTTCAGAAAATATACTTAAGATATTTTCATAATAATATTTATACAATTCATTTATTTATTATTTAAATTATTATTTTAAAATCAAATTAGAATATTAGGACTGATGTTAATCTCTTACTTATTCTATTTAATCTTGATAATATATGTATCAAGCTTTAAAAATATAGTTGAACTAATAGTTAAAATATAGTTAAGTAACTAGTTAAATTATGGTTATAATATTTATCCATATTAATCCAATGACGATTTTGAAAAAAAATATCCGATAAAAAGCTTTCAAAAAATACACGTTGGATTTTTCATTATAAAACTTATCCTAACTACAACACTAGTTCTTCTTCCCTGAATACTTAAATAATAAGACTTATACAACTATTAAATTCATAAATATACAGATTATTTTAAAATCAAATTAGAGTATTAGAATTGATATACGTCAAAATATACGTCTTCCATTTTTTTTCAATATATAACGCACATAATTATACAACACTTAAATTCATAACAATTGTCATTATGAATTGGGGTCATTATTTTAAAATCAAATTTTATTGATGATTTTGAAAAAATGTTTAATTAATTACTTTCAGAAAATATACGTAGGATGTTTTCATAATAAAACTTATCCAAACTTAATCGCAACTTCTTATTTTTCAATTTTCCCTAAATAATAAGACTTTTACAACATAGCAGCAATTAAATTCATAAATATATATATTATTATTTATTTTACAGTTTATGTTAATCTTTTACTTATTCTTTTTAGTTTTGATAATATATGTATCAAGCTTTAAAAATATAGTTCAACTAATAGTTTAAAATATAGTTAATTAACTAGTTAAAAATATGGTTATATTCCTTTTAATATATCTTCCTATCCATCATCTATTTTTTCAGTATAAAAAGCACATATTAATAAAACTTGTACAACACTTAAATTTCGAAATATACAGATTTTTATTCTGATTATTTAAAAAAGTGACAACGTCTGGCCGTCTGTTCTGCTAGATTGCCTTCCGTGGCCCAAATATCGAGAACTTCCATCAAATTTACAAATAGTAAAAAATGGCAATCATTTTCTTTTTCAAAACAATTGCAAGATTACTTAAAAACGAAAAGTAAATACGTTTTGAAGAACTTTTGCATTTCGTTCATATTTTAATATATGTGTTCATCTTTAAAATTTCCTGCTGTAACATTGTGATCAATACATAAACGAAAAATCATTTGACTCAGTCAAACCAGAATCATATCTCTCTGTCAAATTATAATAAAATTAAATTTATCAGTCAAATCCTAATTTCAGTCTCAATTAAATCCTAATCTCCATCTCATTCAAATCCTAATCAAATCAGATATATTAGTCAAATTATAATGAAATCAATTTCTTATTCAAATCATATTCAAATCAGATATATCAGTAAAATTATAATTAAATCTATTTCTTGGTCAAATCATAACCAAATCAGATATATCAGTCAAATTATAATCAAATCAATTTATCAGTCAAATCATAATCAAATCCATTTCTCAATCAAATCAGATCTCTTTACATTACAAAATGTGTGTGCCGAAGACAACAATAATTATACTTTGCTCGTGCTATAGCTATTATAGCACTAGTTACGAAAGAAAGCATGGTTTAAATTTTTAATCTAGAATTTTCAATAAAATATAGAAGCAATAATAAGATATTTTAAAAATTTGATAAGATTAAAGCCATTATATTATCTCGTTCCTGTAATAAGAAGAACTGGAATTCAGACTAGAAGTGGATAGGAATTCGATTCCTATTCCTATATTATAGTCATTTGCCTCAGAAAACGAATACTTTGACTGATTTGACAGAATATTTCGCATCGAGAGTATAAAGGTCTATTTCTGCTTGATACTAAAATTTCACTTTGTAGAACAGCAACTAGTTAGAAGACTAATCTCTCTTGAATATTCTGCACTCAAACTTTTTATTGGATGGCGTTTCACGAAGTTACATCTTTGTAAGCAATAGAAACCCACCTTGGCTGTCTGGTTGGAATATTCCGAGTATTATCCACGAAATTGCTGTGCTGATAACTCTGTAAGTCTTTACAGGAGACATTACCCTCCCCCTTTCCACATAAACACAAATACTATTCTAGGAGATGTTCCAATTGGCTAGCGCTATGGTCTTTGGTACCACAGGTTTCAGGTTAGAATCCTGACGATGGCATTATATTTGGTGTTCCTTATATCTGATGTTCCTCATTCTATATCTGGAAAATGTTGATTATTATTAACTAATAATGTTGAAACGCATGTTGATTATTAATTAATAATGTGGAAAAACATGTTGATTATTAACTAATAATGTTGAAAAACATGTTGATTCTTAATTAATAATCAACATATTCTTGTTCACAGCATATTAATAAGTCTCGCGTATATTAATGCAATCAGAAAGCATTTTCTTTTGAACATCATTTATTTATGAATTTTTAATGCCCCTGATAATGCTTCTAAATAATTTAATTTATCATATTCAATCTGAAATAGATGATTTATCATGCTTAACAATGAAGCCGAATCGGAAATTCCCATTTCCATGGATTGCCAATAAGAGGTCACGATAAATCCTAAGTTGGAAAATTCTTCTGCTAAACTTGAACAAGAAAGTAGTGTTGTAAGAGCTTCTAGATGTCTACTCCAAGGGGTGTTTTTACCTATTGCTCTATTGTAATAAAAATGATAAATTGTGAGGACAATGCAGCAGTTGCTGTCTTCTGTCAATTATGAACTATATTCTCGCGAATAACACTGAATCTACCAATTTAGCGTTTTAGGGGCAAATAACACCTTCAAAATATCAGACATTCAAAGAAATAATCTGTATAAATAATATGACTTTTAAAATTTAGTTTCCCAATCGTTAACATTTTTTGTTATATTTTCTCGATCATGATATACATTCTCTTGAATAATCCACTACCTACTTATCGTTTTAGTGGCAAATAATACCTCAAAGTACAAGACATTCAACGAAAAATCTGCAATAAATAACACGACTTTTAAAGTTTAGTCGCTCGATTGTTAAAATTTAACACAGAACGCTTCAGTTAACTCATTTCAAAATACGCAGAAAATAGTTTAACCTGTACCTTAGTTTAAACGTTAAACTGTTTAATTTGAATAACATCACCTCGCTCAATGGCATCCAATTTTTGTCGCCAAGAATTTGATTTATGAAGTAATTATACAGCTAAACTGCTGTTCCGCACGCTTATCAAGCTCCACCATGAATCCCCCCATAGTGTGATTGCATTAACAAGCTCATTATCACCACCGAACTTGAACACATTTACAGCTCACACATGTTTAACTCGCAAGTCTCATGCACCAAAACTGCTATGCAAGGAATGAAACTCAAAATTCCTCAATATTAGATGGATGAGTAAATTTAATAAGCCAAAACATGTCAACCAAACAGGATGTTTACCCACTTCCGCCAACATCAAACGAGGCGACAGGGGTTGGCAAACATATCCCACCGTCAATATGCGTTGAGTGGAGAGGTGAAAGTTTCTCGATCGATTATGATATAGTTTATTTACCTTCCTAATGGCTCGGCAGTTTACTTTAGAAAGGGAAGGGTGCCATCAAGTAGTTTTAAGGGATGTCGGCAACATGAGAAATTGATGTTTGCAACGAAAAATGCAATAACTGTTTAATGGATCAAAGTGTACGGAATATTGAATTAAATGGGAAAAGTAAATAACAGGCTTTTGCATAAAGTCCTCTTGTATTAGCTGGAAATTGTGAAAGTGTTTGATACATATTTCATAGTTAAAACGCTTGTGTCAGGATTCATTAAATATGGAGTAGCTTGGGAGGCAGATTTGTTTTGCCATAATAAATGAATTCGTAGTTGATTGTTTTGTCTTTTATTTAAAATGACAGGTTGTTCATGCAGTTTGTTTATAAACATTTCAAGTGTTTGTTGGCTATTGCTTGTCAAATATTGATTTAATTCTCAAAATATTTTAATTAGATGGAGAGATTATTGATAATCAAGGCTGAACAGATAATTTTGTTTCTCACTTTCCTACACTTAAATCAAAGTATAAAAAATTCTCCAAAAGAGAAGTCAATAAATTATAAATATTTATAATGGCAGTGATTGGCATTGCTTGGCTTCGGTAAATATCATTATACAGAAAAAGAATTTATGAATTATGTTGAAAAAGCAATTTACGTTTTCAAAAAAAAAAACTCTAAAAGCTTTCTCTAAAAGCATTCATTTATGAATATCAATTATTTAAATTATTTACGAATTTTTAAGTCACTGATAACGCTTTCAATTAATTTATCATAGGAAATCAAAGATTCACGATTTAGCAATCATAAATTAAACATTTTTTAAGATTAAATACTAGGCTATTGGGTATGGTGGACAGCCTATTAGAATTCTTTCCAAAAAAGTTTTGTTCAACGTCTAAAAGTGAATCCACATAGGAAGTTCCACGACCACGGATTGTCAAGGATGAGAACGTTAAATTCGTAGGTTGGAAAATAATGCAGTGAAAACTTCGAGATGTCTATTCAAATAGTTTTATTTATACCTATTACCATATTGAGATAATACAATGTGAGGACAATGTAGTAATTTTTGTCTTCTATCGATTATGATGTATACTCTCGTGAATAACACTGAATCTGCTATTTATTTATCATTTTAGTGTCAAATAACACTTCAAAGTACCAGGCATTCAAAGAAAAAATCTGTATAAATAATACGACTTTTAAAGTTTACTAGTTCGATTGTTAATATTTTTGTTATATTTTCCCGATCATGATATATACTCTCGGGATGATATATACTCTCGTGGATAATCTACTACCTACTTATCGGTTTAGTGGCAAATTATACTTCAAAGTACAAGGCATTAAAAGAAAAAATCTGCATTAATAACACAACTTTTAAATTGTAGTGGCTCGATTGTCAATATTTTAACACAGAACGCTTCAGTTAACTCATTTCAAAACGCACTGAAAATAGTTTAATCTGAAACTTAGTTAAACGTTAAACTGTTTAATTTGAATAACATCACCTCTCTCAGTGACATTAAATTTTTGAAGCCAAGAATTTGATTTATGAAGTAATTATGCACCTGAACTGCTTTCTCACATGCTTATCAAACTCCACCATAAATCCCCCCATAGTGTGATTGCATTAACCAGCTCATTATCATCACCGAACTTGAACACATTTACAGCTCACACATGTTTGACTCGCAAGTGTCATGCACCAAAACTGCTATGCGAGGAATGAAACTCAAAATTCCTCAATATTAGATGGATGAGTAAATTTAATAAGCCGAAACATGTCAACCAAACAGGATGTTTACCCACTTCCGCCAACATCAAACGAAGCGACAGGGGTTGACAAACATATCCCACCGCCAAATGCTGGCCAATATGTGTTGAGTAGAGAGGCGAAAGTTTCTCGATCGATTATGATATAGTTTATTTACCTTCCTAATGGCTCGGCAGTTTATTGTAGAAAGGGAAGGGTGGCATCAAGTAGTTTTAAAGGGATGTCGGCAACACGAAAAATTGATGTTTGCAACGAAAAATGCAATAACTGTTTAATGGATGAAAGTGTACGGAATATTGAATTAAATGGGAAAAGTAAATAACAGGCTTTTGCATAAAGTCCTCTTGTATTAGCTGGAAATTGAGAGTGTGTTTGATACATATTTCATAGTTAAAACGCTTGTGTCAGGATTCATTAAATATGGAGTGGCCTGTGAGGCAGATTTGTTTTCCCAGAATAAATGAATTCGTAGTTTATTATTTTGTCTTTCATTTAAAACGACAGGCTGTTCATGCAATTTGAGTTTTAAACATCTTCAGCATTTGTTTGATGTTGCTTGTTAAATATTGATTTTATTCTCAAAATATTTTAATTAAATGTAGATATTATTGGTAATCATGACAGAAAAGAGAATGTTGATTTTCACTTTTATACACTTAAATTAAAACATAAAAGATTCAGATAAAAGGCTAAATATCCTAAACTGAAACCAATAAATCATAAATATTTATAATGGCATTGATTGGTATTGTCTGGCTTCAGTAAATATGTAATACAGGATGTTGAAAAAGCAATTTGCGACTTCAAAAATTCATTTCAAAGAATTTAAGGATGTGCAGTACAATTATTTTTTATTCAATAAAAAATAAATCAAACGTTTTTAAGATTTTTATAAAATTCCAGTGTGCATGTTCATAATCTTTTCTTACATCTTGTATGCCTTTCAAGAGAATCGAGAAAACCATTTTTTACAAGGAATCGAGAAAACCATTTTTTATAGAGAATCGAGAAAAACATTGTGTACCAATCTCCACCCAATTTGTGATACTGACAAAATGAAAAGTCAAATTACAGCTGCGATTGATTTCCCATTGTTTTATTGAAATTGGTTAGAAATATTTTATTCACTCGATGTGTTGAGGAACATTTATGATGTCTGTTTGATGTAGTAAGATATTTAAGTTCAACAGTTTGACGAATTGCGGTAAAATGACTTTTAATAAAAAACAATTCATTTCCATATAGTCACCCAAGAGATAAACTATCCAAGACTTGATGCAAATACATTTTGAAATATTGCTGTTGTACATATATAAATATATTGAGAAATACATACAGAAATATTGTTGAACATATTGGACCAGCCAATCTTGATTTTGCATTTGTTGTCTCATTTTTTGGGACTTACTAGAATTTGAAAGTTACAACAAAAAGCTTTGAGTAAAAAATAAAATAATTATAAATTGTTTTGAATTGTTTGCTAAATTATTTCCAATAGCTTTTCATTAGAAATTATATATCCTACATTGTATATTCAGTTATGCTTTACAACATATATTTAATATAATGAAATCAAAAACCAAAATATTAAATGCAACATCCTCAAATTCTCTATTGGAAAAACCTTACTTATAATTACCATAAAAATGTATGTAGTTAAACCTACTACCGTCGATAATTTCCAAAAGCAATAATTTAAAATTAATAAGTAGGCTGTAAAATTGTTACATTTCCACTAAACTGAATACATTGTGTTAGTGTAGCGTATATTTTGAATAAATTACCATATAATCTCTTGCGATGGTTCGTCTGTTTGCAATTATTATATGCTTTTCCAATTAAGAACTCTTTGAAGTTAAAAATAAAAAAAAAAATGGGCATGGTGTGCCACTGTTTTATTTTTACAGATCTCATAATAAGTTAATTCACCGTCTTAAAGCATCGCGTGCAATTTTAAGGGCGTTTCCCATTTTCCCTGCCTGACATATCCGACAACACTAATTACAGGAAGTGAAATAAAATACCTTACCCTTTGGTAAAAGGAGCAACAGTATCAATTTAGCCAGTAGATACTATGCCACCAGCATAATTATTTAAGGTCTAAGAAGCGTTCTGGAAGAAACATGTTGGCAGATAGGTGTATTCTAAAGAAAGAAATTTAGAATTCATAAGCTCGGAAGAAAGCATATTAGCATGATGTTATGTTTTATGGTTTCATGGGTGAGTCAAAGTACACACGGCTTTTTTATCTCGATTTGAGAACCAGCCAATTCGAATTAAATTTCTTTTCTTGATAATTAATGGCAGAAAGTCGTGTTCCAACAGTTGGGTTTTTGCACGAAAACGTTGTTCAGTTGGTACTCTGTCTGAATGTTAATATGTTCTTAATATTTGTGCAAATTTATGGCAGAAAATTTTTTTTTCCTTTTCCATTTAGAAAAGTTAAAGAGCATATAATAGTAACCAAAATAGAATAACTTTATTATTCTCTATACTATTAAATATTCTTCATAACGCTATAGGAAGGCTTTTGTTACAATGTATATCGTTAAACAGATTTGTTAAAATGTTTCCAAGAAAATCATAATTTTTTTTTCATGACATGGTTTATTTTCGTTCGACTTCTGAACGAATCTCAAAATCTCTTATCTTAATAATAGAAAAACATCATCATGATTTTTTCTTTTTATTTCCAATGGCTAGGCTATACAAAAAGTGAGAAAATACAGGATAAAAAATGAAAATTAAAATGCACACAAAATATTTCAACAAAGTGGACCGAAGTCATTGCCTTAAGAGTTCTCTAGCTTGCCAGTATCTCGCCATTTCGGATTCGCCATGAAGTTCCAAGCAACGATAAAGATGAGTTGGGTTCCCCAATTCCATCAAATCACAAAGAGGGCAGCCTGGCAGATCGATAAATCCCAATATGATGTAGATGTTCATTAGATCAGTTCGTTTTGAGTGAGACAAGCCACCAGCATTCCATCGCAATACACTCAGGTCAACCGGCCAACGATTAAGATAGTAGCGAGAGCTCATGCCGAAAACTGTAGACCACTTAGTCGAATAGAACGTTGTCCAAGGTGCACCATTAGGAGGAAGGTCCACATAGCACTCCTCATTATGAAATAGAGAATATAAAATAAGCAAGCAATTAGCAAGCTTGTAATAGAATAACATTTGTATTCTCCATACCAGTATATGTTCTTTAGAAAGCTACAGGAGTGTTTTAGTTACGAATGTATATCGTTAAGAAGATTTGTTAAAATGCTTCCAAGAAAATCATGAATCCATTTTCTTTTCATAAGATTGTTTATTTCTTTCCGACTTCTGGAAGGATTTCAAAATTGCTTATCTTAATAGTAGAAAAATATCCTCGTGAAATAAGAATATAAAATAAGCATGCTATAGAATAACTTTTTTATCCTCTATACTATTATATACTTTTTAGTAACGCTATAGGAATATTTTAGTTACGAATGTATATCGATAAGTAGATTTGTTTAAATGCATCCAAGAAAGCAATTTCCCTTTCACGATATTGTTTGTTTTCTTTCGATTTCTGGTCGAATCACAAAATCGATTATCTTTATTGTAAGAAAACGTTATCATGAAATATAGAATATAAAATAAGCGCAATTAACAAACGTGCAATTGAAATTTTTTTTTATTCTCTATACTATTATATGTTCTTTGCAACGCTATAGGAATGTTTTAGTTACGAACGTTTATCGTTAAGCAGATTTGTCAAAAGGCTTCCAAGAAAATCATGAACCATTTCATTTTCAAGAGAATGTTTGTTTTCTTCCGACCTCTGGACAAATCTCATATCTTAATAATAGAAAAACATCGTGACGAAATAGAGAATATAAAATAAGGAATTTTTTTAACCTGGCTATGATATAAAAATATTTCCATAGCCAACTTTATTGTAATAAAATATGTAAATAAAATCCAACTAAATTTAACAACCAGGAATAGTAAGAAGTCTAGAATTTTTTTTATTTTATTTAGATTTCCTTTAGAAATGATCATTTGCATATGTGTGCAGTTTTTGTCTGCATCTTTTCTGAGTTTTCTTACATTTGAAAAATAATTGCGACAGCAATCTGTAGAAAATTTCGTTTTCTTTCCTGTACGATTCTGATAAACTAAACATAGTAAAATTTAAATCATACTTTTGACGATATCATATTATTCTTTAAAATGTTTGTTTTAAATCATTCTTAAAATATAGAGATTTAAACGATTACATACAAATATTTGTTCAGCATAACATATGAAAACGTCCTGGTCCTAATAAATATTCGTTAGCATTAATATTTAATTTGAAGGGTTAAGTATTATTCGTAATGTAATGGCGAATTTATAATAAAGAAATACAACAGTAAAAAGTAAAATAAAAAATAAATTTAATGTCTTAGTCAATTTGGCAGTCTTAAAATAGTTATATTTATTTTAATATTTGTTTTTAATTTTCTGATTATGATGACAGATTAAAGATGAAAAGTGGCTCAGCTTTAGTTCAATAATAAAATAAACACGTCCTAGAAAATCTTCTATACGATGTGTTCTTATTTATTGCACTCTAGAAGATTAGTAACTTCGTTTTAAGAAAAAAAACAAAGAAAAAGAAGACAAACTATACTTTACTTTTTACTATACTTTATCTTTTTATATCTTTACATTATATATTATCAAACGTATGTTCTGTTTTACATACCAACTTAGACGTGGCTACTTCTGTTGTCGTTGTTGTGTCTCATCCTCAGTGTCCTGCAGAGTGGGGATGGACACCCCATGAGTAGTCTACTCATGGATGGAGGGAAAGGAGCAACCTCTGTTTTGATGGTACACCCGTAGGTAGAAGTCTGACTTGACTCCGAGTCGTTGAAGAAGGAGGGCACTACCTTCCGAGAGGACTTTTAAGGGCGGGGCAACTACCCCACGGTGCCGTATTTAGGCGAAAACCTGGTAAACTCTTACCAGGCAGCCTGACTAATGAGGCAAGATGCTGAACTTCCCAAACGCCAACAAGTTTCTTCTATTTTTGAAATAGTGTCACAACAAAGCCACCTGTTGATTGAAATGTCTGCCAAATGCCCATCAGAGGCGCACGTTACCATTGAGCTACGAATTGGGCTTGCCTACTTCTAAATAATACATTGAAATCTGCAAGTCTGCTTGGATCTATATTTTTGAAAAAAAACATTTTAGGCAGTAGTATATACAACGGTAAATAAAAAAAAAACATTTAACTAATTACTTGTGTGTTTGGTATTTCAAAAACAGAAACAAATAATAAAACACTTACTAAACTAATAGAACGGCGCGTCATGACCAAGTGACTATTGATTTGGCGATCGGTGCCACAAGTCTCTTGTTCGAGTCCCGGCATCTACTATAAGTCCTGTTTTAATATGACTATTGGACGTAGGGCTGGCAACACTACCGCTTAAAAAGAAAACATCTCCTGTCTCGAAACCTGCCAATAGGCAGACGGCCTTGGCCCACCATTGGACCAAAGCCGTCTGCCTATTAATTTCTTCTTCTTCGGATAAACAATCCAAAGAAGAAAAAATTAATAGTAATAGCGCGCTACTCTTTATTTGCTACTTTTTTATTGCATTATATAATATTTATTATTATTATATTTATTTTGCCATTATATATAAAGAAATGTAATAATTTTGAAGTGCATTTTTTTATATTTCGATCATCTGTTAAATTAGAGAGTATACAAGTTTCGCCTATTAATTGGTGCATTTTCCATGCATGTGCACTTTTTCCATGCATTTTTTTTCTTTTTTGAATTGCAATTCCGTGCATTACTGCTTTAAAGCACTTCATGATTTTAATTTTGAAACAAATAGCAGATATTCAACTTTCCGTTTTTCATTACTTTTGAATATCGCTTTTTTATTTTTATTTTTTTATTTTCTTGTGAGTCTTCTTTGCAGTGAAAAGTCATGAAAAGAAATCTCTCCAACACTTCCTGCCTCTGATGCTATTACAAAAGTGCTTGTGATTTGTTAAATTCCTAAATGGATTAAAGACATATATCGCTCCATTGTCGCTCGCAAAATGTTTGATAAGCCGGAAAAAAATAACTCCCAGTCCCTTTTAACTTTTTGTTCTTTTTTTTATTGTTTGTTACTTTCAGGGTGGAAAATTTGGCTTTTTAGCTAACGCTCTATTAGATGTGATTCATTGAAAGCGATGTGAGGCCGGAAACGATTAAGGAACAAATGAATGGAAAAGAAGGAGAAAAAATGTCTTCTTTTAGCTTAAAGCAAATAAGAGTCTGGTTTTTATTTTATTTCTTTTAGAACTTCGAGGTTATATGTATCGTTATATTTCTACGAGCAGTTATGCTTATTTGAATAATTAACCTTTTTTTGTGATATCTAATGTATTTAGTAAATATATTGTTCGCTGTTAGAGCTTTAACTTTTAATTTTGAAACATTTTGATTAAACAAAAAATTTTTCCGAATGTGAGGAAATGCGTGATTCAAATAATTTTTCTGGTTTTCTAATTCTTTTCCAGAAATAAATGATTATTTAATGTTTGCACAGTGCTGTATGTAAGACTAAAAATAATTTCTAAAAAGAGGAGAATAGTGCGAGTCGCTTATGCTCCTTCATGTTCCTCTCATGAGCTCATATGACCTGTATATGAGCTATATATAGCTAACTGTGAGCCCATATATATATACATATATATAGCAGAACCCGGCATACGTTGTCCTGCAAAAGAAAAAAAAATGCATTGTAAAAAATTTCATATCGCAAAATATTCTCCATGTTCTAATATATGTGCATACTAATTTTCATGGATATCGTTTGAAGATATGAAGATGCTGCAGCAAAAAGTGGATAGCGCGAACCTATTTTCCTCACTGGAATACCAATTCGTATAGCGATTATTTGACAGGTATAGAAGTTGATACCCTGCAGCAGCATTTGGTGGCGACTTATAACAAAGGGGACACTCGCCATGTTTCGTCAAACACACACAAAAAATTTCATTAATTTGACCAAGCCGTTTAAGAGGAGTTTAGAGACTAAGAACTTTTAGTAATTTAGACAAGCATTTGCTCGGAACTGATGGCTATATCTGTTTCTAATGCGAAAAGTTGTGCATTTCGCGCACTGGTTCTTTTCCATCCACTGCAAGTTTATAGCTCTTGCGTTGCAAGCAACAGCACCTTATCTCAATATCCCTATTGATGATCCACTAATGGCATTTCCTTTTTTTTGCTAAAGCCGACAAGAACTTGTGTCCTGTTTTCCGATGTAGTAAAATTTCTTAGCTTATTATAAAATACTGACGTTAGCTAAATAGTATTCTCAAGCAATTAACTTACTATGCTGAAACTACTAATGAAATGGATTTTCAAGTTTATTCCGATTGGATCGCAAAACACCGATAGGACATCTTCTTTTGGTAGCGTACTCTAAACTTCCTGGGCGCATGTCCAGTTACTTACAGTAAGATACATCATCCCTTTTATGCAGATCAAAAAGTTTCTTCGCCCCATTGACGAAACATGTGACTAAACTCTCGAAAAAGATGTCACAAATCATTCCTACTGCAAATTCCTTTGACCAACTTAAATATTATAAACGTGTGAATGAACTAGTTCTCCTCTCCATCACTAACAATTAGATTGCCTCTCATTATGGTAAGATCGGATGATGATTTGAAAAGAAAATCTCCAACTCATCGGAAACCACTTCCAAGATCAAGTCATACTCAAAATATATGTTAACAACCTAAAATATTTCGTGTCAGTTACGATAGTTCAACAAATGTGTGCTCTTCGTTTTCATCGAAAGAGAAATTAATCATTTTATCTAACAACAAAATTCCGCACGCTAGTTAAGACAATTAAAATTCTTCCTATTTCCACCACTGCAACTGAAATTAAAGATGCACTTAAAGAAAGCTGCTCATATGAAGGTAAATTAGTTAAAGGAAAGAACAAAGCATTTCATTCCAGTTTGGCATCTCATTCTACTGGGAAAGCAGCAAGTCTAAAAAAACCGGATTTAAAAGATTACTCTTCTTGATAGCTTATGAAAATTTTCAGGTACATGAAACTGCTCCCATCATGGAAATAGCAATTGAAGATTCCAAAAAAAAAAAGCCTTAAATTCAGTAGACGCAATATATATTAATGAATGCACTGCGGTTGGGTTGATTGCAAACCTCAATTGTATAAACTGTGGGGAAATGGCACACATCGTCTCCTGACAAGGGATGCAAGAACTTTCTGAAATCGCCTACACTCTATTACAATGTAATAATCCGGTAGGAAAGCTACAGATTTTCTCCTCCTGGGACTTCTTATCTCGCCCATTCTACGAAGATGAGACAGTTCCTCCCTTAAGGAGGCATTATTTTTGCTCCTGTTAGCTCGGACTGTTTTTTCTTTCTTTCAATGTGTTTTATTTGAGTGCATCTAAATCTTCTATTTTCTATGTTCTTGAATCCATAAAACAGAGATTAGCGGCTGCTTACGCAACCAAGGTGCTTTGCTAGAACTAGATCGTATTTGTACTGATTTTGTGGATATCACAAATAGCATCTACTTCATTGGCATATCGCATGGGAGTACAATCAGAAGACTTCCCCCAAGATTAAATTCATACAAAACGCTTTATATATGCTGCCACATTCATCATCAGGTCTCTTCAATTTTGAGGGCACATTCGGTTGAATTCAAACTCCATCTCTCTTGTACTTTAACTGCTCAAGGTACTATTGGAATCTTGTATTTGGTTTTTTTATAATTGGAGCACTATTTCGGTGTACCACAATTGCTCCCCAGAGTTAGAAATTAAAATTTCTCCTGTTCACTAACTACATATATAAAAATCAGTGTTTGTCAACATATAGCTTTTTAATTTTTTTTTCTCTTAAATTATTGTTCTTTCATAATGTCTAACCAAAACCGATTACGAAAATAGTTCAATTTGCTCTTTTTTCTAATTATTTTTTTTGCCATAGGGTGCCATCGGTCTCTTGAATTTAAAATTTTCATGAATTTAAAAATAAATTGTTTAAAACATTAATTAGATGAAAGTTAACTATTTCAAATATTAATTTTTTTTTAAAATATATTTTTGTTTAGTTCCAATATTCTGTTAAATAGTCTGTAATTCTTGGTTGTCCATCACAGAGCTGATAAATGCAATCTGCCCAACTCTTTTTCAGAATTAACTCAATTTAACCTGGTTAGTAAAGAGGGGGACTAGACTATTCTTGTTACTGAAAATGAAGACTTCACGAAAGTGCTTGCCATGTTACCAAAAATAATCACCGAATGAAATTTTTCAATACCGTAGTAGATGTCGATGTGGTAGTCAGTTATCCTCCACTGATCGGACTAATTGAACTGAACTGGAGTTCTGTTTGTAAAGAAGATGCTGGGCAATGTCATTAAAATGACTTTTTTAACAAGAAACTGAAAATATTTATAATGAGATTTTGAGTAATTTAATATTTTAATGAATTTAGAAAAGGTTTTGTTTTTTAATTTGTATACTGTACATATATTTTTAAATATCTGGAAATAAAAGTGCTTCAATTATGTATATATTCTTTCTTTTGCTATTAATTCTCCTGTATGACAAAACATAGAAAATTCAAACGCTAGATAAATGGCTCATTTGGAATAAACCTCCAGAAAAGACATCTGGAAAAATCTCACTTTCCACACAATTTGCAAATCCTATGAAATGGCTTCCATGACAACAGATTTAACGTACTCATATTAGGCTCAGATACTCGTTTAGTATACATATTAGACGTCATTAGGGGGTCAAGACAAATTGCCACGTCCAGACAACATATAAGCTAACTTAATTCTAACGAAAAGCATTTCAGCGAAAAAACTACCATAATATCTACTTGATGTAAAATTTATTCTTTACTTTAATATGTTATATGTTTAACGCCATTTGTATAAATTAAACGCGATATTTTTTAAAGATATAATGTTTAAATATCTTACTAAAGCTTTACTTAATCGTAAATTGCCAAGTGGTGAGAGAAAGAATTGGATAATGCGTTGGGCTTGCAAATACTTGGAAAATGACCACAGTAGTTGGTTAAAATCCGATAAGATTTTCCAAAACAAAGGCTTTTCGTTTCTCTAGCAAAGATGGCCAAAATGAAACTGTCAGCCAGTAAGTCATTTCATGTATTATAGAAGAAGGGTAAGGCCTGATGGCAGAGTGACTAACGCTCTGTGCCACAAATTTCGGGTTCGAGTTCCTGCGGGATCATGGATATTTGCAGTGGTTCGGAATCCACTTTAAGCCATAAGTCCCGGTCTAATATTAATGCAGAGAGTTGACCAGCAACCTTACCCCGTAAAAGGTCAGCGTCACGGAGCCAAGTCAGACTTCTATCTACGGGTTTTCCATTATAGCAGAAGCTTCCCCTCTTTCCCTCCATTCGGGAGACCACAAGGGTTTTTATTTGGTCTGGAAGTTGCTGACTACCAAATGGGATAAGAGAGAGGGGAGATTCCTGGGATGGCCGTCTGTCACTGCAGGACACTGAGGATTAGACACACGCATAGCATGAGATACACTAATGTTTGTTGTTGTTGTTGTTGCTTATCCCCTTGATTTAGAATCCTAAACCAAGTCCAGTAGATCATGCTGCATCAATAGATCGTAAACTGTCCTCCCCTCATTCAACAGTTGCCTCACAGAGGCACCAATACAATCTATGAGATGAGAGGGAGATGCGATGGTCGAACAATGACAAAGGGCATATGTCTTCTCGTCTCCATTGAAGGTCAAACTCTTAATGTGGCCAGTCCTTAGTCTAGCTAAAGCCGTCTGAGCAGGTCTAGGACAGGAGCACTGTATGGACATACCAGGATATTTAGCGGCGTACCATGCATGAATTGGTGGCGACCTCCAAGAGGTATTCACTCTGGCTAAAGTCATGGAATGAACCTCTGAAGCTAACAGATTGGAAAAGAAGCTTTGGGAAGTTCGCAACCTTCCTAGCGAGCAGATCAGCAATTTCATTTCCGTAGATGCCCACATGGGAGGGAATCCACTGCAAGCACACCGATCCGATCTGGTCCAAAACAGCTAGTTTGGAAACTATATCCTGCCCCAATTTGTCCAAGATGCTTGGCCAATTTTTCAAATACTGTATTGAGCTCTTACTATCAGTCAGAATCCAAACATCAGGTACTTTAAAGTCTAAAGCTAGATTCAGAGCTTCGCTTATAGCAGTTAATTCTGAGCGGAATACTGAGCTGTGGTCCGGGTTTCTAAAACGATATCTAAATTCTCCTGTACTTGTCTTCATAAAAATTCCGCTACCTGTTCTTCCAGAGTCAGATTTGCTTCCATCAGTGTAAATAACCAGGGCCCGAGGAGAAATGTTATTGATGATCTCGAGAGCCAAGTGACGCAGCAACTCCGGGTGTTCTTCGTGTTTGATAAATTTCACATTCAAGTCTTCATTAAAAGGTACATTACTAAGTACAGTAGTAGGTGTCAGTAGATTAAAAGGAACACTGGGCTCGACTTCAATATCTGCCAATCCTTGCTTCCATATTAAACCCAAAGGGCTGTCCTTTTTTAATCTTTGGTTATTCGTCCAGTTCGATAAAAGGTTAGATGATCTGTTATAAGGCTTAAAACTAATGTTTAATAAAAACATATTTAAACACAATATTCTGATTTTTAAACTAAATAGAATAAAATCTCAAATTGTACAACGTTAATTAAGGAATCTGAACTTCTAATTTACTGACTGAATAACCTTAATCTCTATATATAACCTTAAATTTAATATAGTTAGAAAAACAGAATTCATTGATAAAAATTCACCCAGAATAGAATTAATCAAAACTTTATCAAAGATTTATGAAAAACACTGGTACTAAACCTTACATATCTTCCCAATTCTTCAGTTTATTTTCATGCTGACGATATTTTAATCATCGGTATTATTGCGTTGAGAAGAATGTCCAAACTGATTCCGTTCTTAAAAATTGAAGGAACAAAAGTTTCTGGTGGTAATGTACTTTGTCAAAGTGAGAAGTCGAATTGAACATCAGAGATAGAAAATCGAAAAAAGCTCCCTGGAGATAACAGTCTGAGATTTTCTACTGGATGCTATTTACTTTCGGTGATTTTCTGTTCGCAATTGAAGAAAGCCGTTTTCTATATGATACGGAGAACTGTTATTAAATTATATTTACAAGGTGATTCATGGTTGGTTTTTATTAATTTCGTGAATAGGGAATTTAAATAATTCATTTTAAATTATGATTAATTTTAATAAATAACGCGTTTAGTGAAAAACGTATCCACGTTTAAATACACCAGGTTTGTTTCCAGTTATTTCACAAAAAAAATCTGAGAAGTTTGTCTAGTTAGTATTCAATTAAATGTTTTAGAAATTATATGTCGGATGATTTAGTTATATAGCTGAATTATTTTATCACTTCTTTTTCGTCTGTCTTAGTAAATAAATTAAATATTAATATAACTTTTACAACACCAGAACACATTTTTAAAAAATTGTGAGGGCGAGTATTTTAAATTTAAACCGAAGGTCTCGATCTAAAATGAACGTAGAACGTTGGGCTGTATCGTCAATGATGATGATGATTAATTTAAAATTAAATTTAAACGTTTCTTTTTGAAAAAAATATCCGATAAAATGCTTTCAAAAAAAATATATGCTCAGGATATTTTCATAATAAAACTACTACTTCTCGCTACTACTCTTTACTTCTAATTTTCCATTTTTCCCTAAATAATAAAACTTATACAACAATTAAATTCAGAAATATACAGAGTATTTTAAAATTAAATTAGAGCATCAGAAATGATATTAATCTCTTATTCTTTTTAGTTTTGATAATATATGTTTTAAGCTTTAAAAATATAGTTAATCTAATAGTTAAAAATATAGTTAACTAACCAGTAAAAAATATGGTTATTTTAATATATCTTCCTATCCTTCATAACTTAACATAATTTTTTACTATATAAGCACATATCAATAAAACTTGTATACTTAAATTCCGAAATACATACAGATTTTTATTCTGATTATTTAAAAAAGTTACAACGTCTCGCCGTCTGTTCTGCTAGATTGCCTTCCATGAAAAAACAACGATAAAATGTTTTCAGAAAATACACGTAGGATGTTTTCATAATAAAACTTATCCGAACTTAATCACAACTTCTTATTTTTCAATTTTCCCTAAATAATAAGACTTATACAACAATACAACAATTAAATTCATAAATATACAGATTATTTATTTATTTTACAGTTTATGTTAATCTTTTACTTATTCTTTTTAGTTTTGATAATATATGTATCAAGCTTTAAAAATATAGTTGAACTAATAGTTAAAAATATAGTTAAATAACTAGTTAAAAATAGGATTATATTCCTTTTAATATTTATTCCTATCCTTCATATATTGTTTTTTTCAATATATAAAGCAGTTTTTTATTCTGATTATTTAAAAAAGTTACAAGTCTTGCCGTCTGTTCTACTAGATTGCCTTCCGCGACACAGATATCGAGAACTTTCATCAAATTTACAAATGGTAAAAAAAAATGGCAAACATTTTTTTTTTTTTCAAAACTATTGCAGGATTATTTAAAAACGAAAAGTAAATATTTTTAAAGATCTTTTGTATTTCGTTCATATTTTAATGTTATGTGTTCATCTCTAAAATTTCCTGCTGCATGATTGTGGTCAATACATTAATTAAAAAATGTTTGGCTCAGTGATTCTCAAACCAGAATCCCATCTCTCTGTCAAACCAGAATCCCATCTCTCTGTCAAACCAGAATCAGATCTCACTGTCAAATTATAATAAAGCATATTTATCAGTCAAATCCTAACTTGTCGATTCATTTCACCCACATCATTCTCAAACTGTAGAGGGGCAATTCCGCTCTAGGCACAGTGATGTAGTGTGGTGTAGTAATGGTAGTAGTAGTCTGGGCGTATGCTGGGCTGATAATCTGTAAGTCCTTTTGGGGGGCATTATCCCGCCCTTTCCACAAACACACAAATACTATTCTAGGAGGTGTTCCTTCTAGAAAATGTTAATCATTAATTAATAATTGTTAAAGAACATATTGATAATTGATTAACATTGTTGGAAAACATGTTGATTATTAATTAATAATCATTGTTGATTATTAATGTTTTATCTAATGTTGATTATATGTTGATTATTAATGATGTATCTAATATTGTTTATGTTTTGATTATTGTTGATTATTAATTAATCAACATATTCTTGTTCACAGTATATAAATAAGTCTCGAGTATATTAATGAAATTTGAAAGCCTTTACTTAGGAATATCAATTATTTATGAATTTTTAATGCCACTGATAACGTTTTTAATTAAATTAATTTATCATAGGAAATCAGAGATATATGATTTACATGCATACAAATATTAAGATATAGGCAAGTGGAACATGGTGGACAGCGCATTAGAATTGTCTCCAGAGAAGCCTAATAAGTAAAGCGGAATTTGAAGTTTACTGGATTGCCAAGAATGTGCACGATAAATCCGTAGGCTGAAAAATTCTTCTGTTAAACCGGAACAAAAAATAGTGGAGTGAGAACTTCTAGTTGTCTACTCAAAAAGGGTTTTATTTTTTTGCCTATTGCTCTATTGTAATAGTACAATGTAGCATTTGCTGTCTTCTATCGATTATGAAGCATACTTTCGTGAATAACACTGAATCTACTATCTATTCATTGTTTTAGTGGCAAATAACACCTAAAAATACCAGACATTCAAAGAAGTAATCTGCATAAATAATACAACTTTTAAAGTCTAGTCGTTCGATTGTTAATAATTTAACACAGAACACTTCAGTTAACTCATTTCAAAACGCATTGAAAATTGTTTAACCTGAAACTTAGTTAAACGTTGAACTGTTTAATTTGAATAACATCACCTCGCTCAGTGCCATCCAATTTTGGCTTCAGTATGTATCATATTATACAGAAAAGAGTTTATGAATTATGTCGAAAAAGCAATTTACGTTTTCAAACAAAAAACTCTAAAAGCTTTCTCTAAAAACATTTATTTATGAATATCAATTATTTTTGAGTTTTTATTGTCACTGCAGCGCTTTTAATTAATTTATCATAGGAAATCAAAGATACACAATTTAGAATGTATAATTTAAACGATATTTTAAGATTAAATAATAGGCAGTGTGGTATGGTGGACAGCGCATCAGAATTCTTTCCAAGAGAGTCTAGTTCAATGTCTAAAAGTGAATCCACATAGAAAGTTCCACGACAGCGGATTGTCAAGGATGAGAACCCTAAATCCGTAGACTGGAAAATAATGGAGGGAAAACTTCTAGACGTCTACTCAAAGAGTTTTTTTTATACCTAATACAAAGTGAAGACAATGTTGTAATAGTTATCTTCTATCCATTATTAAATATACTCTCATGGATAACACTGAATATCCTTTGTTTTGCTGGCAAATAACTCTTCAAGGTACAAGGCATTCAAAGAAAAAAAATCTTTATAAATAATACGAATTTAAATGTTTAGTCGCCCGATTGATAATATTTTTTGTTAGATTTTCTGGATCATAATATATACTTTCGTGGATAATCTGCTATCTACTTATCGTTTTAGTAGCAAATAACACCTCAAAGTACCAGGCATTCAAAGAAAAAATCTGCATAAATAATACAACTTTTAAAGTTTAATCGCTGCATTATCAATATTGTAACCCAGAAAGCTTCAGTTAACTCATTTCAAAAGTCACTAAAAATAGTTTAACATGAAACTTAGTTAAACGCTGAACTGTTTAATTTGAATAACGTCACCTCGCTCAGTGCCATCCAATTTTTGTCGCCAAGAATTTGATTTATGAAGTAATTATACACCTGAACTGCTGTCCCACACGCTTATCAAGCTCTGCCATAAATCCCCCCATAGTGTGATTGCATTAACCAGCTCATTATCATCACCGAACTTGAACACATTTACAGCTCACACATGTTTAACTCGCAAGTGTCATGCACCAAAACTGCTATGCGAGGAATGAAACTCAAAATTCCTCAATATTAGATGGATGAGTAAATTTAATAAGCCAAACCATGTCAACCAATCTGGATGTTTACCCACTTCCGCCAACATCAAACGAGGCGACAGGGGTTGCCAAACATATCCCGCCGCCGAATGCTAACCAATATGTGTTGAGTAGAGAGGTGAAAGTTTGTCGATCGATTATGATATAGTTTATTTACCTTCCTAATGTCTCGGCAGTTTACTGTAGAAAGGGAAGGGTGGCATCAAGTAGTTTTAAAGGGATGCCAGCAACACGAAAAATTGATGTTTGCAACGAAAAATGCAATAACTGTTTAATGGATGAAAGTGTACGGAATATTGAATTAAATGGGAAAAGTAAATAACAGGCTTATGCATAAAGTCCTCTCGTATTAGCTGAAAATTGAGAGAGTGTTTGATACATATTTCATAGTTAAAATGCTTGTGTCAGGATTCATTAAATATGGAGTAGTTGGAGAGGCAGATTTGTTTTCCCACAATAAATGAATTCGTATTTTATTATTTTGTCTTTCATTTAAAACGACAGGTTCTTCATGCAGTTTGTGTTTAAATATCCTAAGTATTTGTTTCCTGTTGCTTGTCAAATATTGATTTTGTTCTCAAAATATTTTAATTAGATGGAGATATTACTAGTAATCATGACAGAATATTCTCACACTTAAATCGAAACCAAAAAAAAAAACAACTATAAACAGAAACCAATAAATTATATATATTTATAATGATATCGATTTCCATTGTCTGGCTCCAGTAAATAGCATATTATACAGGATGTTGTTGTTGTGTGTGTGTTAATCCTCAGTGTCGTGCAGTCCGGGAGGGACATTCCATGAGTAATCTACTCATGGATGGAGGTAAAGGGGGCAGCTTCTGTTGTGATAGAGCACCCGTAGATATAAGTCTGATTAGGCTCCGTGACGCTCTTACAGACATATGAGACAGGGACCTATGGCATAAAGTGGATTTCGAACCACTAGAAACATCCATCGCACGCAGAGTTCCAAAATTCATTTGGAATAATTTAAGGACATGCAATACTGATTTCTTTTATTCAATAAAGAAGTCTCAGTCTCAGAAGTGGATAATAACTTGATTCCTTTTAGTTAACCATATTATAATCAATTGCCTCAGAAAACGAATATTTTGAGTGATTCGACAGAATATTTCGCATCAAGAGTATAAAGGTCTATTTCTACCTGATATTAAAATTTCACTTTGTTAAACACTAACTAGTTGGAAGCCTAATCTCACTTCAATATTTTGCACTCAGGCTTCCTATTGGTTGGCGTTAAACGACGTTACACCTTTGTAAGCAATAGAAACACACTTTGACTGCCCGGTTGGAGTATTCCGCTTATTATCCATGAAAATGCTGGGCTGAAAACCATATCAGTCTTTACAAGAGACATTACCACCCTCCCTTTCGGACAGGCTCCCAGATACTATTCTAGGAGATGTTCCAATTGGCTAGCGCTATGGTCTTTGGTGCTTCAACTTAGAATTCTGAACGGTGGCACGGATGTTTGTCAGTGGTTCGAAATCCACGTTAAGCTGTAGGTCCCTATCTAAACCTAAAGTGTGCAAAATAGGGTCGTAGAATGACAAACCAAACCATACTAGGAGATGTTTCTTATATCTGATATTCTTTATTCTATATCTAGAAAAAGGTTTATTATTAATTAATAATGTTAGAGAACATGGTGATTATTAATTAATAATCAATATAGTTCAGTTCACAGTATATTAATAAATCTCGAGTATAAAACATTTATTTATGAATGCGATAATGTCGTTGATAACGCTTTTAATTAATTTAATTTATCACAGGAAATCAGAGATGCAGGATTTAGCATGTATAAATTAAATAATTCTTAAGATTAAATAATAAGCGACTAGGACATGGTGAATAGCGCATTTGAATTCTTTCTAGACAGGTCTAGTTCAAAGCCTAACTGGTGAATGCGTTTCGGAAGTTCCCATGCCCCTGGATTGCCAAGGACGGACACGATGCATTCGTAGGCTGGGAAATTACTTCGTTAAACTTAAACAAGAAAGTAGTGGAGTGAGAGATTCTAGATGTCTACTCTAAGGGATGTTGTTGCCTATTGCTCTATTGTGATAACAAATTGTTAGGACAATTTGTTGCTGTCTTCTGGCAATTATGAAATATATTCTCGTGTAGCGTTTTAGTGGCAAATAACATTTCAAAATGCCAGACATTCAAATAAATCATGTGTATAAATAATACGACTAAGTTTAGTCTCTAAATTGTTAACTTTTTTTGTTATATTTTCTCGATCATGGTATACACTGTCTTAAATAATCCACTACCTACTACTCGTTTTAGTGATAAATAACACTCCAAAGTACAAGTCAATCAAAGAAACGAATCTGCATAAATAATACGACTTTTAAAGTCTAGTCGCTCGATTGTTAATATTTTAACTCAGAACACTTCAGTTAACTCATTTGAAAATGCGTAGAAAATAGTTTAACCTGTAACTTAGTTTAAACGTTAAACTGTTTAATTTGAATAACATCACCTCGCACAGTGCCATCCAATTTTTGTCGCCAAGAATTTGATTTATGAAGTAATTATACACCTGAAATACTGTCCCTGCACGCTTATCAAGCTCCACCATAAATCCCCCCATAGTGGGATTGCATTAACCAGCTCATTATCACCACCGAACTTGAACACATTTACAGCTCACGCATATTTAACACGCAAGTGTCATGCACCATACTGCTATGTGAGGTATGAAACTCAAAATTCCTCAATATTAGATGGATGAGTAAATTTAATAAGCCGAAACATGTCAACCAAACAGGATGTTTACCCACTTCCGCCAACATCAAACGAGGCGACAGGGGTTGGCAAACATATCCCGCCGCCAAATGCTGGCCAATTCCTTGTTGAGTAGAGAGGTGAAAGTTTCTCGATCGATTATGATACAGTTTATTTACCTTCCTAATGGCTCGGTAGTTTGCTGTAGAAAGGAAGGGGGCATCAAGTAGTTTTAAAGGTATGTCGGCAACACGAAAAATTGATGTTTGCAATGAAAAATGCAATAACTGCTTAATGGATGAAAGTGTACGGAATATTGAATTAAATGGGAAAAGTAAATAACAGGCTTTTGGATAAAGTCCTCTTGTATTAGGTGGAAATTGAGAGAGTGTTTGATACATATTTCATAGTTAAAATGCTTGTGTCAGGATTCATTAAATATGGAGTGGCCTGTGAGGCAGGTTTGTTTTCCCATAATAAATGAATTCGAAGTTTATTATTTTGTGCTTTCATTTAAAATGACAGGTTGTTCAAACAATTTGAGTTTAAATAGCTTAAGTATTTGTTTGCTGTTGCTTGTCAAATATTGATTTTGTTCTCAAAATATTTTAATTAGATGGCGAGATTATTAGTAATCATGACAGAGAAGAGAATTTTGATTCTCACTTTTCTAAACTTAAATTAAAACATAAAAAATTCAGATAAAAGGCTAAAAATTATAAACAGTGACCAATAAATTGTAAATATTTAGAACGATATTGATTAGTACTGTCTGACTTCAGAAAATATATAAAACAGGATGTTGAAAAAGTAATTTACGCTTTTAAAAATTCATTTGAAAGAATGTAAGTATATGCATTACCGATTTTTTTTTTTTTTTATTCAATAAAAAATAAATTAAAATTTTTAAGATTTTTACAAAATTTCAATGTGCATGTTCGTAATCTTTTCTTACCCATTGCTCTATAGAAATTGGTTAGAAATCTCTTATTCACTTGATATGTTGAGTTCCCCTCAACTTATGATGTTTGATTACCATAGTAATTATACATTTCAGTTCAACAGTTTAACGAATTGCAGAGAAATGGTTTTTAATAGACAAATTTAATTCCATATAGTCACTCCCAAGAGGCAAAATGTCCAAGATGTCCTTGATGAAGTACATATTGAAATATTGGGAACATATTGAATTATTGAAATATTGTTGAACGCATTTTGAAATATTGTTGAACATATTGAATTATTGAAATATTGTTGAATGCATATTGAAATATTGTTGAATACATATTGAAATATTGTTACTAAAAACATATTGAAATATTGCTGAACCTATTGAAATATTGTTAATAAATACATATTGAAATATTGTTGAACATATTGAATTATTGAAATATTGTTAATAAATACATGTTGAAATATTGAATTATTGAAATATTGCTGAATAAATATTGAAATATTGAATTATTGAAATCTTGATGAATATATATTGAAATATTGAACTATTGTTCAACATATTGAAATAATTAATAAATATATTGTTGAATACATATTGAAGTATTGAAATATTGTTGAGATCATAAGAAAAGAATTTGAAATATTGAATAAATATATTGTTGAATATATATTGCAATATTGAAATATTGTTCAACATATTGAAATATTGTTGAGATCATAAGAAAAGAATTTGAAACATTGAAATATTGAATAAATATATTGTTGAATATATATTGCAATATTGAAATATTGTTCAGCATATTGAAATATTGATGAATATATATTGAAATATTGAAATATTGTTGAGATCATCAAAAAAAAAAAAACTTTCATACTTTCTTTATTAAAAAAACATATCATCGTGTATTTCTTTTCATTTTTTAAACGATTCATTTTTTGTAAATTTTTATTCATTCTGTTCTCCATTAAATTTAAATTTCCTAAGTTTTAAAAATTAATTGAATTTTACAAAATAAAAATTGAAAAATTCCAAGAAAGATATTGAGTTAATTTCGCGATAATGTTTCGTTATTTAGACTTGATATTCATATCTGCAAGTAATCTAAACGTCCAAATGAAATTTAAAGAATTTCGAAACACAAAAATCTTTCTAAGCTATATAAGAACATAATATTACAAAAATACTAATAAATTGCATAATATAAATTCCAACTTTAGTTGCCTAATCAATTCTGTCATAACTTTTTGCCACAATTGGAAATTTTGCTTCTTTGAAGTTTTTGGTTACGTCCCACATAGCAATATAAAAATTATAAAGAAACAAAATTAGATTTCGCAGTGGTATAGATTTTAAGAAACACAAGTAAATAGACAATCACTAATTTATATTTTATAAAACAAACAGAAATTTCATTACAAAACTCTGAAATACATAAGTATTATATAAGAATATACAAAAGAAGTTCATTAAAAATTTAAAATATATGCCAAAATTATATTAAAAACAGATAAAATATTTAAAAAATACATTGTTACATTGGGCAATATACAAATTTGGGATATAATTCTTAATTTCTTTAAAATCTCGCAGCGCAGCGATGGTCAAACTTTTTTCCCTTTTGTAAAGAAATATTTTTTAAAATATTACTATTATTATTATTTGCAATTAATGAATTATATTAAAATTTAACAGTAACTTATGATATATATTCAATTTCTTACTTCAAAAACAAGCAAACATTTAAATTTTACTAGTCATTAGTAAAATGGGTTGACTGTTTTAAAAACCTCTTTTCTTTTTGAAGTAATACCAGAAAGTTATTTCAAAGTTTTAAAGAATTACTGGGTGCTGTCTAATGATTTGAAACCAAAAAAATACAGAGATTCACAACAACTTAAATACATAACTATGTAAAAAATCAAGATTTGTAACATTTTTTTCAATTTAAAATAATAGAACTGCTTACCAATCATTCTAATTAAATAAAATTTTAAATAAATTGTAATAATTATTCTAATTGTAATTTTAATTAAAAATTATTAATTAAAATTAATTAATATCCAATTAATTATTATATTAATTAATTAAAAATTAAAATTTAATTCTAATTTATTCTAATTAAAATTATTATAATAAATTGGAAATTAAAATAAGTATATCGCTTAATTGAATTAAAATTTCGTTTTAATTGAATTATGTATTTACTAAAATGTTATCATGTATTATTTTTCACTAAATTAATTTAATTTATAAGTATACCCCTACAGTTTAAGAACCACTGTCCAAACAGATTTCCAAAGTGTAGCAATAAAATCCATACTAATTACTTTATTACGGAAAAATTACACTGAAGTGACAAAAGTCATGGGATAGCAATATGCAAATTTTCAGATGGCAGTAGCATCGCGTAGAACAGGTATAAATGCGCAGTGCTTTCGCAGAGCTTTCATTTCTGTTCAAGTTATTCATGTGAAGAGGTTTTGACGTGATGATGACCGCACGACGGGAATTAACAGACTTTGAACGCGGAATGTTAGTTGGAGCTAGACGCATGGGTCATGCCATTTCGGAAATCGTTAGGGAATTCAACATTCCCAGATCCACTGTGTCAAGAGTGTGCCGAGAGTATGAAATTTCAGGCATAACATCCCACCATGGACAGCGCAGTGGTCGACCGCCTGCACTTAACGACCGAGACCGGCGACGTCTGCAAAGAGTCGTAAATTCTAACAGACAAGCAACACTGCGTCAAATAACCGCAGAAATCAATGTGGGACGTACAAGGGACTTGTCTGTTAGAACTGTGCGGAGAAATTTGGCTTTCTTGGGCTATTCCAGCAGAAGACCGACTCGAGTGCCTTTACTGACAGAACGACATCGCTTGCAGCGACTCCCGTGGGCACGTGAGCATATCGGTTGGTCCCTAGATAAATGGAAAACCGTGGCCTGGTCCGATGAGTCACGATTTCAGTTGGTAAGAGCTGATGGTAGGGTTCGAGTGTGGCGCAGACCCCACGAAGCCATGGACCCAAACTGTCAGCAAGGCACTGTTCAAGCTGGTGGTGTCTCCGTAATGGTGTGGGCTGTTTTTTCATGGCATGGACTTTGTCCTCTGGTGCGACTGGACCGAACATTGACTGGAAATGCTTATGTTCAGCTACTTGGAGATCACTTGCAGCCATTCATGGACTTCATGTACCCAAACAACGATGGGATTTTTATGGATGACAATGCGCCATGTCACCGGGCCACAACTGTTCGCGATTGGTTTGAAGAACATTCTGGACAATTCCAACGAATGATCTGGCCACCTAGATCGCCCGACATGAATCCCATCGAGCATTTATGGGACATCATCGAGAGGTCTGTTCGTGCCCAAAATCCTGCACCATCAACGCTTTCACAATTATGGACGTCTATCGAGACAGCATGGCTCAATTTTCCTGCAGAAGACTTCCAACGACTTGTTGAGTCCATTCCACGTCGAGTTGCTGCACTTCGCCGGGCGAAAGGAGGGCCGTCACGATATTAAGAAATATCCCATGACTTTTGTCACTTCAGTGTAATATTTTTCTTACCTTCCAAAACGAATTTTGATAACTGTTATTGTAATCGAATATTTATTGCTAATAATGCTGATGCTTAACCATCTAACCGGAAATCTGAGGAACAATTATAACAAGAAAGGGAAAGATTAAGACATAAAAAAGGATTTGATTTCTCTTTCAGATCTTATAGCTTAGAACGATTAGACTTGGTAATGATTCTCCCAATAGTCTAGGAGTTATCATATTTGCTAATGATTTTCACGAGCTGCAAGACTAATATCAAAATGCATCGCAATCATAGAAAATTGCATATCAGATTTATCATGGCAGAGTGATTACGAGCAAGCCTCGCATTATTCAATCTAATGCAAGGAAACAAATGCATCGCGTTTAACTACATGAATGATCTAATGGTGTGAAAAGGATATGTGTGCATAGAATCGACAGTTCAAATGTGTCCAATTAAATAGAAATGTTTTGGTATGGCAATTGTCTATTCCGATTAGTACTACCTTGATGATTGTATGTCCAATCAAGGTGCTCTGAGAAATTATTGCTCTTATTGGTTATGATTAATTTCTGTAGGGATGTACTTCTCTTAACACTCACTCATACTCAAATCTACCTTCTGCCTTATTTTGTCACAACCAACGTCTTTTAATAAAAAAAGATTCATTAAGAAAATCTGGATATGATATTCAATGATATGTGGGTAAGTAAGTCCATGTAGGAATTTACTAGCTTTACTGCTACACAATATTCAAACTCAGGGCAGTTATCTTGGAAGACAAAACTTAGCTTAATCTACAAAGTAAAAAAATAGGTGTTCATTCTCGCTTTTGGTAAAATGATATTATCATCCTCTGCGACACATCTCGAATTAAAAGGAGCTAAACAGTTCTGTAGGGGCCTTATGACCGAGTGACTAGCTCTCTGGTACTCAGGACCACAGGTTTAAGGTTCGAGCCCCGGCTTTGAAAAGGATGCCAGTAGGGATTAGAAATCCTCTTTAGGAAATCCACTGTAATATAATTATAGAACGTTAATCGTAGGCCTGACAACCCTACCTAGTAAAAGGACAACATCTCCTGTCTCGAAATAGGCCAGGAGGCAGACGGTCTGGATCACAATTAACGGTCTGGCTACGCCAATGAAGAAGAAAAAAACTGTTTTGTAGTTCTTCTCACTTTATTTTGAATATCGTTATCGTTAGTTTTGTTGCATTCCGAAATTATTTGCATTTAAAACAAAAAGTTATTGTTCTCCAGTAAAAGATATGATTTAATGAAAAGTGAGACTTGACGAAAAATGTGTTCAGTAAAAGAAACGTAGTTGTAACAGAGAGTATTCACCAAGAAAGTACAGGAACTCTGCAGTCCAATATCGCTGGCTCTGAGCAGGTAAATAAACTAAAAGACCCATGGTGCTTCGAGGCAACATGGAATAAAAACAAAATCCTGTTTTAGGAATTTGGAATGTCATGACAAATCGTTGACATAGCAATGGTTTTAAACTCTTCTGGAGTTCTTCCCTGTTGCCACTTTTCTTTGAATGTCGTTATTGCGAGTTTTGCAGCATTCTGGAATTACTTGTATGAAACAAAAAATTATTGTTCTGTAGAAAAACATGTGACTTAATGATTAGAAAAATTTATATGCTAATAGAAGTTGTAACAGAGGGTGGCCAGCAAGAAAGGACAGAAACGCTGCGCGTGGTGTTCCAAAGTATATGTTGCAAGAGTATACGAGTATTATAAAAACTAATGGGTTAAATCTACTATTTTATTTATAATAATTTAATTATGAAATAGATGTCAATAATTTTATTGCTAGAATCGACATACTTCAAACAAATACAAGCACAATAAAATAAACTTTCTGTAGAAATAAATTCGCTGACACTCTTTCTGTACCCAAGAACAACAAATCCATACCGATATTCCCCATCGAAGGTCAACTTCATCTGCTCTTTATTTCCACATACCTTTTATTCGTGCGATGGTCATTTAAGAACTTTCTTTCAGGAAAGCGGTCATCGTCCGAGTGGCACTAATATGTGCTCCCAACAATTCGATTGTCGTTAAGCTGCCTCAGCACCACGCCATTCTCATTGTGTTGCTAAGATCCCAACACGCAGGAATCTAGGAAGAAATAAACTCGGGAAATAAAGTAACAAATACGATAATGTGTTCTTTTTCTTTTGTAGCTACTGTATTTTCAAATTTTTTTAAATCGTTTAGCTGACTTGAGAAATGTATTTTTGTATTCGTTTAAAAGATTAAATTTTTTTGAAATATAAAATTCCTTGAGGAATTTTAATAATTTAATGAAATATAAATTGTTTATGCTATTGCAAATCGAAAAAATAGTTTTGTATGAGTAATGCTTACCTATTGATTACATTGAAGGTGTTTAACTATTTACTAGGTGGCAATTGCAGGTTAAAACATGAAGTCGCGATAAACTGACTGTTACCGGATATACAATGAAAACAACAGATGATACAACTACGATGATTGCCAGAGCTTTCGAGAACGCCATACAATACATCGCTGTTATTATTACTAAAGGTTTCTTCACTTTTACTCATTTCACTGAAACTTAACGTAATAAATAGTATATAATAATAAATATAGTAAGTAATAATTATATGTAATATATAACAATATAAATAATAAGTATTAATTATCATCATCACCATTGGTGCAAGGTGGACCAAGGCCGTCTGCCTTCTGGAAAATTTCGAGTCGGATGTTTTTCTTTTGGCAGGATAGGATTGCCAGTCCTATGCCCAACGCTCTACAGCCATAGGACTTATGGTTTAAAAGGGATTCCGAACCACTACAAATATCCATGGCACCGCCAGGATTAATACCCGAAACCTGAGGCACAGAACAAGTAATAAATATATGTAATATAAAATAATAAATAAAATAAATAATAATTATATCTAATATATCATAAGTAAAATATAACATGCTAGCCTTCATCAATCCTTTGACTATTGAAAGACATCGAACAAAAAAAACAACGTGAAGTCATGATAAATTGTCTATTGTAGGATATACGATATCACAAGTGAACTGGGGTTTGCTTTAAGTAGTAGAAAGTAAACCAAAATAATTTTTTAATCGAGAATTTAATTATTTAACTATTAATTTTACACGAGTTAATTCGGGGTCCATATGTGGGAAACATATGTGTTCCGGGTATAGTCGAATAATAAAAATTAACGGGTTAAATCCGCTATTTTATTTATATTAATTTAATAATGAAATATACATCAATAATTTTACTGCTTGAATAGAAATTCAAACAAGTACAAGCACAATAAAATAAACGTTCTGTTGTCATAAATTCGCCGGCGCTTTTTCTGTACAGAAGTACAACAAATACATAGCGACATTCCCCATCAAGGGTCAACTGCATCTGCTCTTTTCCACATACTTTTTATTAGCGCGATGGTCATTTAAGAACTTTCTTTCAGGAAGTGGTCGTCGTCCGAGTGGCACTCATATGTGCTTCCAACAATTCGATTGTCGTTAAGCTACCTCGGCACCACGCCATTCCCATCGTGTTCCGAGCCCTGTTCCTGAGAACCCCAAGCACACAGGAATCTATGAAGAAATAAACTCGGAAAATAAAGTAACAAATGAGATAATAGAGAGTTTTTGCATACCGTATTTTGGACGTCCGTTAGCTTTTTCTCCCTAGCGCGCATGCTCATAGGAAACATTATTACAGATACGCATGCGCAATTTCCTATAAGCATGCGCGCTAGGGAGGAAAAGCTAACGGACTTCCAAAATACGGTATGCAAAAACTCTCTAATATTTTTGTTCAGCAGGTAAGCGAGTGTGTTTCTTTTATTTTTGTAGTTACTGAACGTTCATATTTTTGAAACCGTTTAGCTGACTTGGGAAATGTATTTTTGTAATAGTTAAAGAATGTATTACATTTCTTTTGTCTATATATTACTTTAGCCAACGGCCGTACCATGCTGAATATACCGGTTCTCGTTAGATCACCGAAGTGAAGCATCATTGGGCGCGGTCAGTACTTGGGTGGGTGACCACCTGGGAACACTGCGTGCCGTTGGCAAATTTGGGACCTGAATGGCCGAGTGTCTAGCGCTCTGGCGCTCGGTTCCACAGGTTTCGGGTTCGAATCCCGGCGGTGCCATGGATGTTTGTAGTGGTTCGGAATATACTTTAAGCCGTAGGTCCCGGTGTTCTATGACTGTAAGAGCGTCATGGAGCAAAAGTCAGGCTTCTACCTACGGGTGCTCCATCACAACAGAAGCTGTTTCCTTCCCCTTCAATCATGAGTCCATATGGGCTTGTGGGCTTGGCCAGCCAAGTGGGATAAGAAACAACAACAACAACAATTACTTTGATGGGTTTTAATAATTTATTGAAATACAAATTGCTCATGTTATTGCAGATCAAAAAAATAGTTTTCAATGAGTAATGCTTGCCTGTTAATTATATTGTAGGTGATTAATTATTTACTAGATGGCAATTGCAGGTTACAAGATGAAGTCGCGATAGACTGACTGCTGCCGGATATACGATGACAACAACAGATGTTTCCGATGATACGACTACGATGATTGCCTGAGCTTTCGAGAACGCCATACGATATATTGCTATTATTATTACTAAAAAATTCTTCACTTTTACTCATTTAACAAAAATTAAATAAATACTATACTATGCAATAATAGATATAAGTAATAATTGTACGTAATTTATAGTAATAAAAATAATAAATAATAAATATCATCATCATCATTGGTGGAATAGCCCCATGTGGGTCAAGGGCGTCTGCCATCTGGAAAATTTCGAGAGGGATGTTTTCCTTTTTAAAGGGTAGCATTGCCATTCTTATACCCAACGCTCTACAGCCATATTAGACTGGGACTTATGGTTCAAAGTGGATTCCGAACCACTATAAATATCCATGGCACAGCCGGGATTAGACCCTGAAACCTGTGGCACAGAGCAAGTAATAAATATATGTAATATAAAATAATAAATAATAATTATATCTAATATATAATATAACATGTTACTTCTAATTAATCCTTTGCGTATTGAAAGACATCGAGTCAAGTTTCAATAAAACAGTATTAAGTCATGATAAATTGTCTGTTCTAGGATATACACTGCGTAAAAAAAGTAGAAGGACACTTGATTTTGTAACAATAAAAGAAAAATATTTTATTTTTACTAAAATTTTTTATTAGAAACATTTTACAAATATTTTAAAAATACAATTTTAACATCAGAATTATGATATTCAAACATAAAATATTAATGGCAACAAAAATAGTTTCTCTTTTTTGAAAATTTGTAAAAAAAGTAGAAGGACAGCATCATAATGAAAGAAAAAATAGTGATTTTAATAAGAAATGTTCTTCCCATTGGCCTTCATATCTTCAAATATTCTATTTGGAAGTGAATTGTATAGAGATTGAACTTCTGTTTGACAAAAATTGTCCCACGAGTCATTCAATGCTTCTCGAAGCTGAGTTAGCGAATCAAATTGCCTTCCATCAGCATAAACTCGACGAACTAGCATTGCCCAGATGTTTTCCACTATGTGAAGGTCAGGACTTTTGGCTGGCCATGGTAAAACATACACATTATTTGTTAGGAACCAATTTTTGACTCCAGTCGCGGTGTGAATGGAAGCTCCATCTTGCTGAAACTTCCACTCTTCACCCCCCCAAGTCAGAGCCATAAGGAAGAAGCTCGGAATTCAGCACTTGAATGTAGTCTGTATGTTTTTGCCTACCATTTAAGAAAACCAGACTTGTCCTTCCTCCGTATCCAACAGCCAACCAAACCATTAAACTCCCTCCTCCCATTTGTCGTGTTGAATAGTATTCGTCTTCATTCCCCAGACAATGCCAGTAGTGCTGATATCCGTCTGGACCGTCTAAATTAAATTTCTTTTCATCAGAAAATATCACAGAAGTCCATTCGGTAGTCCAGGACATGTGCTCCTTAGCCCACGCTAAACGGTTATCAATGTGAGCTTGTGTCCACTTAGGATGATGTTTCCGTTTTTTGAAAATGAATTTTTTAGATCTTTTAATATAGTTGTAAACATTTTGTTTCGTCACATGATTAAGTCCTGCTTGATTTCTTGCCTTTGAAATACTTCCTTTGTTCCTTTTAAGCACACAAACAAGTTTTCTTTCATCACGTGGTGTTAATTTTTTCGGTCTACCAGTCTTTTTTTTTCTTTCCATTTTTATAAGGATTTCTGATAAAGTTTGAAACTGTATTGGGGCTCACCTGCAACAATCGAGCAATCTTTCTGACACCTTTACCATCATTTTGATATGCGGAAATTCGGCCTTTTTGAAAATCGTTCAAAGGTATTCCTTTAGGCATTTCTGAGAACGGAGAAACAGCGTAACTTTTAAACAGATTAGATTTATTTGACAGAAAAAGATAAAGCAAAGTACAAAATCACTATTTAACTAAAGAACAACTCACTAAATTAAATATATTAGCAAGTGTCCTTCTACTTTTTTTACGCATCGGAAATTATATATACTAATTTTATTATTAATATTAGTGGTAGACGTTTAATGTTTGCCTAAAATGAAAAAAAGGGTAATTAAACTAAATCTGCATAAATATCTGGTAATTAGGAGAAAATAAGAGATATTAATTGGCAGAAAAACACTGTCCTTCTATTTTTTTTACGCAGTGTACGATATCACAAATAAACTCTTGTTTGCTTTAAGTAATACAAAGTAAACCAATTCTTAAATCGTTCGTTTTAATCGAAAATTTGATTATTTAACTTTTGTACGAGTTAATTCGTGGTGTTCCGAAGAATATAGGGCACTATTATACACGAATAATAAAAATTATTGGGTTAAATCCACTATTTTATTTATAATAATTTAATGAAATATATATCAATAATTTTATTTCTTGAATGGGCATACTTCAAACAAGTGCAACCACAATAAAATAACCGTTCTGTAGAAATAAATTCGCCGGCGCATTTTCTGTACACAAGTACAACAAATACATAGCGACATTCCCCATCCAGGGTCAACTGCATCTGTTCTTTATTTCCGCTTACCTTTCATTCGTGTGATGGTCATTTAAGAACTTTCTTTCAGGAAACGCTCGTCGTCCGAGTGGCACTAATATGGGCTCCCAACAATTCGATTGTCTTTAAGCTGCCTCGGCACCACGCCGTTCCCATTGTGTTCCGAGCCGGCTTGTTAAGAACCCAACACACAGGAATCTATAAAGAAATAAACTCGGGAAATAAAGTAACAAATAAGATAATATTTTTGTTGCGCAGGTAAGCAAGTGTGTTTCTTTTATTTTTGTAGTTACTGGATGTTCATATTTTTTTAAACCGTTTAGCTGACTTGAGAAAGGCGTTTTTGTATTCGTTAAAAAATAGATTAAATTTTTTGTCTATGAATTACTTTGATAATTTCAATAATTTATTGAAATAAAAACTGTTCGTGTTATTGCAACTCGCTCTGGTGCTTGGTACCGCAGGTTTCGGTTTCGAGCCCCGGTTGTGCCTTTGATGTTTTTAGTAGTTCGGAATCCACTTTAAACCGTAGGTCCCGATCTAATAGGATCATAGAGCGTTCTAGGAGTAGTGTTATTCGCGTCCGTGGCATATCTTCAAGCTACACGTGCTCCCTGGGTAGTGCTAAATGAGTAACAGCGGTGCAGCCGTTGCTTATTATGGCATAAAGGTAATCTGTCTGCATTGCCAGCTGCATTAGACAAAAAAATATTATTGCAAAGGAAAAAGATCGAGTAATAATAAGTAATAAGTAATAAGATAAGTACTAAGATAAGTAATAATTATATATGACGTATATTAAGTAATACGTAACAAGCTACTCTTCATTAATGCTTTGGGTATTGAAAGACATCGAGTCAAAACAATGTAAAATAACGATAAATTAACTGTTATCCGATATATGGTATCACGAGTGATCTCTTGTTTGCCTCAGAATAATACAAAGTAGACCAAAATACTCGTTTTAGTCGATAAGTTTATTATTTAACTATTAGTTTTGCTCGAGCTAATTCGTGGTGTTCCAAAATATATCTGTCCCGAGTATACTCATATAATAAAAATTAATAAGTTTTAATCCACTATTTTCTTTACAATAATTTAATAATTAAATAGATATCAATAATTTTATTGCTTGAATCGACATACTTCAAACAAGTGCAAGCACAATAAAATAAGCGTTCTGTGGAAATAATTTCGCTGGCACTTTTTCTGTACCCAAGTACAACAAAATACATACCGATATTCCCCATCAAGGGTCAACAGCATCTGCTCTTTATTTCCACATACCTTTTATTCCTGTGATGGTCATTTAAGAACTTTCTTTCGGAAACGGTCATCGTCCGAGTGGCACTAATATGTGCTTCCAACAATTCGATTGTCGTTAAGCTACCTCAGCACCCCGCCATTCCCACTGTGTTGCTAAGAACCCAACACACAGAAATCTATAAAGAAATAAACTCGGGAAATAAAGTACAAATAGGATAATATTTTCGTTGAGCAGGTAAGCGAGTGTGTTTCTTTTTTTTTTCGTAGTTACTGAATGTTCATATTTTTTTAAACCGTTTAGCTGACATAAGAAATGCTTTTTTGTATTTGTTAAAAAAGATAGTACATTTATTTCGTCTGCAAATTACTTTGTTGAATTTTAATAATTAATTGAAATATAAATTGTTTATGTTATTGCAAATCAAAAAAGTAGTTTGGAATGAGTAAGGCTTGTATACTAAGTATTTTATAGGTGGTTAATTATTTAGTTAATGACCATTGGCGGCGTCTCTCGCTGGACATTGTGGTTAAATTATGAAGATTTTCACATCAGCCCTCAAACAAACGATATACGAATGAGGAACATTTAAAAGTCTAAGTTCTTTAATGAAGCAATGTACTTTCCTCATCACCCTCATAGGTTGTTCATGGCACACTTAAGTGGAACATGGGGCTTACCGATGTGATAAATTAATAATAATAATAACTTTTAATAACCACTTTAATAATAATAACAACTTTTTTTTGCAATCGTTTTAAAGCTGGGTGAACGCTATTTCACAAACTATTGGTAAAAACATTTTCACAATATATGAGCCTCTAGCTATGATAAAGTTCACAGAAACAGAACAAAATTTTAAGTTTAAGGTATTTTGAGATATGAGCTCAAGAATAATACGAAAAATGGCAGTTCTCTCACAGCTACAGTGACAAAATTTTGAAATCTTGAAATGTCAGCACCTGCTTTTTAAGATCAGATCTAAGGTACCGCTCCAACAGTATTTTTTACCTTACAAAAAAATCATAAATACTGTAGGAGCGGTACGCATAAAAGTCAACGTTAGACAAAGAAGAAAAGTATAAACGACCAATAATTACAGGAAATCAACAGAAAACAAAGCATTTTAGTGTGTTTCACAAATTTTCTACATGGCCTCCTTCATACGAGATATCACTTTGCATGCGGTAGATGGTGAATAGCACTGAAGCGCATACAAAGGCAAGAGGAATATGTTAAACATGATGTCTAACGGCATCTTTCAAATCAAATACAGTTTGCGAATTAGATACATACACTTTGGATTTCAGGTATACCCACAGAGAAATGCTCAATCTGATGTCGCATGGAAGCGACATCAGAAAAATGGCGCTCCCCACATATGGAATCCTCTGTCAAACGTTTCTTAGCACAACAATTTGGTGACAGAATTATCCCTTGACCCCCCCCCCTCATTTCATGTTTATGTGGCTACCAACATCCTCCAATATCACTCTAATAGATTTCTGGCTTTTGGGATACCTGAAATCTAAAGTGTATGCATTTAATCCACAAACTGCATTTGAATTGAAAAACGCTGTCAAACGTCAGGTTAAAGTCTATCTAACGCTGGCCATTTTCATTCTACAGGTACCGGTTCTATGCTATTTATGGTATCTCTACAAAGATCACATTCCGATAAAAAAAATTTGTCGAAATTTTGTCACTATTAGAGATTAACTGTTGTTTCGCGTATGATTTCTCAGTTCTATCTCAAAGTACATTAAACCAAATTTTTTTTAGTTTCAGCGAATTTTTTAAATTTATTTTTTATATAAGTAATTAAATATAGATAAGATTTATAGTTGATTATCTTTATGTGCAACTCGAGGCAAAGTAGCAGTGGTATATGAAGGAACATTATTGTTCTAAATGAAATCATTTTTCAGATTATTAAGTCAGACTATCTGCCAGCATATTAAATCATTACTGAAACATGCAATACATTAGCAAACTATCTATTTTAAAAAAAAGATCATTTGCTGAACGTGAAAGTGTACGAATGACAGATTACGAATAATGCTTTCACATTCTTTTTATTAAATATCTTTCTTAAATGAGAGATGACTGGCATCTTTCGCAGCATAATAATATCTGACTTGGAATATTTCCGATAAATGATTAATTTTTAATTTCCTGTGTTTGAATCTGAAAATCTTCAAGAAGAAGGAATAAAAAAAAGAAGATTCTTGAATGGATGGAAACTCATTTTCTCTCTGCAATCATAAAACATTGATGATTAATGAGAAAGCTGAATGAATGCATGTCAGGATCAGAAAAATTGCTTGCGACTGAATGAAGAGAAAACTTTCAAATCTACATTTTCCCCTCCTCTTCGTGAAATCTACATCGATTTATTTAGCGTTGCGGAAAAGGAAGAATTTTTATTCGCCAAAACAACAGCTGTCTTCGAAATGCTTGAATACAATAAAAAACTGTTTTTTGTTTGTTTGTTTGTTCCTTCTTTCTTTCTTTTAAATAAAACAAATCAAAAAATAGAATTCAGTGCTGGTTTAAAAATAATGGTGAATGAAGTCTTACACATGAAGAATACATGAAAAACCATTAAAAAATGTTAAGCGTTAAAATTTATTCTTACAAGAATAATTTCAGGTCATTGATAATTAGCTTCGTTAAAAATACATAAAATTAATTCTAAACTAGTAGGTACTCATCATAATAAAAGAAGAATGTCACAGAAAAGTGGAAAAAAGCATTTTAATTATCAAGGCTCTTTATTTTTGTATTCTAATGTTGTCCTTAATAAATAATTTTAAAAAATATGGAAATTTCATGGCACTGTTGATGGCAATTTAAAATTTTTTAAAAGAGCTTTAAATGATGATGATTATAATTTATGTTTTGGTTCTCACTTTGAATTTTATTAAATAGGTTCGTATTTAAATAAATTTAAAATAACAAAGCTCTTTCTAGTATTTTTTAAAAGGCTTTAATTTTTCCCCTTAACACAGTGCTTATTTAACATGTATTGTTGACGGCCTGATGAACATTGGGCTAACTCTCTGGCCTGTGAACCACAAGCTTCAGGTACGAATCCTGGCGGTAGCATGATGCTTGTGAGTGGTTCAGAATCCCCGTTAAATTGTAGGTCCCGGTCTCATTAACTTAAACTGTGCACAAAATTATTGTAGAGCTAAAACCATGTATTGTTGCTTAAAAATGTTTGTTTATAATTAATGTTGTTGTTAAAATTGATCTATTTTTAAATTATGCTGCGGAGAAAGCATCTATTTCAGACTTTTATTTTAACTCTCATGCTAAAATGATTTTCGATTAGTTCTTCTAAATGCTTAAAGTGGTAGTTGTGTTACTAGAAATAAAATTTAGAGCAATTGCTCTTGAGAAATTATCGAATATCAGCTTCTGATATCTTTTAAAATGCTTTAATGTTTTTCACTAAATACATCGTTTATTTCTTATGTCTTGCTTAAAATTCCACTATTTGATGTTCTTTAGTACATCAAATCGTAAGATATTTAAAATTACATTAAAAAAGTTCTTTTCATATTTTATAAATTAAAATATTTTACAATTTATAATTTATTCATAAATAAGCAATACAAATGTGAAAACAATTAAGAGGATTGTTCTCTTTTATTATACAATACGTCATTTATTTAAAAATGTCCTTTTCTGAGCAAAACACCACAGGATATTTTTGTTCAATTATTTAAGAAATATGAATTTAAAACCATCTGGGAGGAGTCTTTCCCTAAACAATTCCAAAAATCATCAAATCATCCAAAGGCTATTTACTGTCTGCAGAGAGCAAAAAGAGAAATGTTCCAAGTTGCGCAAACAGACCCAGATATAAAATCCAGCGCGCGAATCTGTAGGTAATTCCCTTTAACAAATACTCAAGCAAACCAAAGCACCATCATCATAATCTTCTACATGCAAAATCCTGCATTCTTCATGATAAATCCTTTCGCTATTGAGTCCTTTATTTTAACCTTCACGGCCCGAACAAGGCAGGCGCAGTAATGAACTATAAATGTAAGCGCGGTTGCAGTTAAAGTTCCGTTCTTCATCGTCTGCTAATTAAAATTCCTTTCATCGATCTTTTACAGAGAGTGGAATTTTTATGAATCGTTCTAGAAGAGTAGTGATTGGTTGGCTCTCAAAAGACAGGAATTCGAACAATTTTACGCGAAAATTGGTTCCTAGATAACTCTAAGCCTCCACCGGGCAGGTGAATATTCATTGTTCTAACCCTATACTTCCGATTGAAATAGTGCAAAGTGGAACAAAAAAGAAAAATGGCGGTCGGTTGTGCATTTTTACGATAATGAAACGTGGCCTCATTTTATTTTCTTTGCAGCGATTTGATTAGGTTGTACCTATCTAATTTTTATTTTGAACTAAAATAGTTAAAGTTTTATCTGAACCGAACTATACTGGTTCCTATTGATTGCAGACTGGAATGTATTTGCTCGCCATTCTTTATTTAATGCTCAAGAACTTCGAAATTGGTTTGTTCGAAAGATTCGTTTCTTTTCATCATTGGATTATAGAAAAGGTTCCTCAATTCTTTTTGCACTGATGAATCTGGACAGTCTGATTATTTATTTTTTTTCGGTGATAATAAAAAGGAAAAATTTGTTTTACTTAAACATGAAGTTAATTTTATTTGAAATTTGATGTACTTACATCAAGAATATTATGAAAGTCCGAAAATAAGCTTCAAAATTGTAATGTTTTTATACGATTGATGATTCAACTTTTATAATAGGATGATATTGGATTGGCAAGAAAGTAAATTAGTTTTCACGATTTAAGTATATGGTAAAAACTGAACGACTTTCTTGCTTACCCAATAATAATAAAACTGAAATTTGAAATCTTCTCGGCAAATTGCAACATATCATGTATGAACATTCGAAAACGGATGAATAAACTCAGGAATATAACAACTTTTAATAATGCAAGAGATATATGAGGCAATTGATTGGAATACTACAAGAATGGCCAAATTCAATAGCCGCATGAATATAGCAATGTTGAATATATCAAGAACTTCATGAAGAAGGAATTGTTCAAGAATCTCTAAAAAGATGTACAAAAGTAAGATAAATGCATTCATAAATGAAGAATGAAGTATTCCAAATTCTACAAGAAACGTTATCATATTCAATAGCCAAAAAATTATATCAAAGTTTGAAAATTCTAGGCATAAATGAAGAATGAAGTATTTCAAATACAATAAGAAGGACTATACAGCTCAATAGGCATGGGAAAATTCCAAAAGTGATAAATATGAAACTTCAAGGAGAAGGAATTGATCAACGCACTTCGAATACTTATAACTATTGAATATGCAAATGTTTAAAATCCCAACTCAAAACATGAAAATGATTCAAAACCATACTACAAAACACTTCGAGCAAAAGCCAAATTCTCCAGAAAATTCTCTCTCTTTATTATGTTCTGTTTTATTATATAGTACTTCATTTATTTAAAAATGGCATTTTCTAGCCAAATACCACCGGATATTTTTGTTTAATTATTTAATAAGTATTAATTTAAGACCATCTGGGTGAATCTCTCCCTAAACAATTCTAAAAATTAGCAAATAATCCGAAGGCTATTTATTATCTGTGGAGAGTTATGACAAAAGTTTTCAATCGGAGCAGTTCCAAGTTGGGCAAAGAGACTTAGATATAAAATCCAGCCTGTGAGAATCTGTAGGTAATTCCTTTAACAAATACTCATTATTCTTTCTGGCAAACCAAAGCACCATCATCATAATCTTCTACCTGCAAAAGCCTGCATTCTTCATGATAAATCCTTTCGCTATTGAGTCCTTTATTTTAACCTTCGGGGCCCGAACAAGGCAGGCGCAATAATGAACTATAAATGTAAGCGCGGTTGCAGTTAAAGTTCCACCCGCTCCTTTCTTCATCGCCTGCTAATTAAAATTCCTTTCATCGATCTTTTCCAGAGAGTGGAATTTTTATCAATCGTTCTAGGAGAGTAGTGATTGGTTGGCTCTCAAAAGACAGGAATTCGAACAATTTTACTCGAAAATTGGTTCCTAGATAACACTAAGCCTCCACCGGGCAGATGAATATTCATTGTTCTAACTCGATACTTCACATTGAAATAGTGCAAAGTGGAACAAAAAAAAAGAAGATAAATGGAGGTCGGTTGTGCCTTTTTACGATCATGAAACGTGGCCTCATTTTATTTTCTTTGCAGCTATTTGATTAGGAAGCACCTATCTAACTTTTATTTTGAACTAAAATAGTTAAAGTTTTATCTGAACCGAACGCAGTGCTGTACTGGTTCCTATTGATTGCGGACTGGAATGTAGTTGTTCGCCATTCTTTATTTAATGCTCAAGAAGTTCGAAATTGGTTTGTTGGAAAGATTCGTTTCTTTTCATCATTGGATAACAGAAAAGATCCATCAATTCTTTTTGCACTGATGAATCAGGACAGTCTGTTTATTTATTTTTTTTTTCAGTGATAATAAAACGGAAAAATTTGTTTTACTTACTCATGAAAATATTTGTATTTGAAAGTTGATTTGCTTGGATCTATAATATTATGAAAATCCGAAAATAAATTTCAAAATTGTAATGTTTTTATTTGGTTTATGATTCAACTTTACAATAGGATGGTATTTGGTTTGCAAGAAAGTAAATTCGGTTTTCGCTATTTAAGTATATGGTAAAAACCGAACGTACTTTCTTCCTAATCCACTAATAATTATAAAAATATGTATACATTCTTTTTATACGATTTATTTATAATTTTTTACGAGAACAAAAATATGATTGACCCTTTTCTTTTTTGTAAATAATTCATTTTTCTTGTTGATTTCGATATTTTTAGATAAAATGCTGATTTTCTTGTGAATTATTATTTCTTTTCCACCTTTTGTTGTGTTTTGCAAATCTTTGAGTTTTTAACTTCTAAAATTAATTAATTTTTTTAATCTTTAAAATTAAATTGTATAGTGAAAAAAAATGTTTTAAAAATTATATTAATAATTTATTAAGTGAATTGAAAAATGTTTAGTGTTCCATGTGAAACATTATGTAAACTAATTTAGAGCAACTATTCTTGAGAAATTAACGTCAAATTTCTGGTATCTTTTAAAATGCTTTACATTTTTTTTTCACTTAATGCATCTTTTATTTCTCATGTTTCGCTAAAAATTCCAAGATTTGATGTTCTTTTATACATCAAATCGTGATATATTTAAAATTACATTAAACAAATTATTTCTTATTTTATAAATGAAAATATTTTTCAATTTTTCAATTATTCATATGTAAGCAACAACAAATGTGTTGTTGTTGTTGTTGTTGTTTCTTATCCCACTTGGCTGGCCAAGCCCACAAGCCAATATGGACTCATGATTGAAGAGGAATGAAGCAGCTTCTGTTGTGATGGAGCACCCGTAGGTAGAAGCTTGACTTATGCTCCATGACGCTCTTACAGTCATAGAAGACCGGGACCTACGGCTTAAAGTGGATTCCGAACCACTACAAACATCCATGGCACCGCCGGGATTCGAACCCGAAACTTGTGGCACCGAGCGCCAGAGCGCTAGACACTCGGCCATTCAGGTCCCAAATTTTGCCAACGGCACGCAGTGTTCCCAGGTGGTCACCCACCCAAGTACTGACCGCGCCCAATGACGCTTAACTTCGGTGATCTAACGAGAACCGGTATATTCAGCATGGTACGGCCGTTGGCACAACAAATGTAAAAGTAATTATGCCGACCATTCTCATTTATTACCCAATACTTCATATATTTAAAAATGTCCTTTCCTTAGCCAAACACTACAGGATATTTTGTTCAATTATTTAATAAGCATTAATTTAAAACCATCTGGGTGAATCTCTCCCTAAACAATTCTAAAAATCAGCTAATAATCCGAAAGCTATTTACTGTCTGTAGAGACCAATGACAGAAATGTTCCAATTTGGGCAAACAGACCCAGATATAAAGTCCAGCCTGCGAATCTGTAGGTAATTTCCCTTTAACAAATACTCATTATTCTTTCAAGCAAACCAAAGCACAATCATCATAATCTTCTACCTGCAAAAGCCTGCATTCTTCATGATAAATCCTTTCACTATTGAGTCCTTTATTTCAACCTTCAGGGCTCTGACAAGCCAGGCGCAATAATGAACTATAAATGTATGTTTGTAGTGGTTTGAAATACACTTTAACCAGTATGTCCTCGTTTAATATAACTGTGGAGAGTAGGTCTAACTTCCCGTAAAAAGACAGCATCTCCTGTCTCGAAATTGGCCAGTAGGCAAACGGTCTTGTGCTGCCTTGGGGCTGTTGCTCCAATGAAGAAGAAAGCAACTGTTTTGTATTCCTCCCACTTTATTTTGAATGTTGTTATTGTAAATTTTGTAGCATTCTGGAATGAGTTGTATTTAAGTAGTAAAAGATGTGTTTTAATGAAAAGTAAGACGAAAAATTTATACCGTAAAAGAAACTTTGTTGTAATAGATGGTGGTCAGCTAGAATGGATAGGCGGGCTGCAGTCGAATCTCACTTGCACCGAATAGGTAATTGATACTAAAAAGCCCATGGTGCTGCTAGGCACCATGGGACAAAAATAATGCTGTTTTATGAATTTAGAATGCCATAACAAATGGTTGACATGGCAATGGTTTTAAACTTTTCTGTAGTTCTTCCCTCTTTCCTTTCAATGTAGTTATTATTAATTTTATAGCATTCTGGAATTACTTCTTTTGAAACAAAAAAATATTGTTATGTAGTATAACATGTGATTTAATGAGAAGAAAAATGTATATCCTAAAGGAAATTGTAGCCAGCAATAAGCATAGAAACGCTGCAGTTGAATCTCTCTGGCTGCGAATTTATTCATAAGTAAACAATCACAACTGTAAAAATTATTAGGTCGACTGTTATCTTTTATTACACAATACGCCATTTATTCAAAAATGTCCTTTTCTTAGTTAAAACCACAGGATATTTTTGTTCAATTATTTAATAAGCATTAATTTAAAACCATCTGGGTGAATTTTTCCCTAAACAATTCTAAAAATTAGCAAATAATCTGAAGGCTATTTACTGTCTGCGGAGAGCAACGACAGAAACGTTCAATGTTGGGCAAACAGACCCAGATATAAAATCCAGCCTGCGAATCTGTAGGTAATTCCCTTTAACAAATACTCATTATTCTTTCAGGCAAACCAAAGCACCATCATCATAATCTTCTACCTGCAAAAAGCCTGCATTCTTCATGATAAATCCTTTCGTTATTTAGTCCTTTAGTTTAATCTTCAGGGCCCGAACAAGGCAGGTGCAATAATTAACTATAAATGTAAGCGCGGTTGCAGTTAAAGTTCCACCCGCTCCTTTCTTCATCGTCTGCTAATTAAAATTCCTTTCATCGATCTTTTACAGAGAGTGGAATTTTTATGAATCGTTCTAGAAGAGTAGTGATTGGTTGACTCTCAAAAGACAGGAATTCGAACAATTTTAAGCGAAAATTGGTTGCTAGATAAATCTAGGCCTCCACCAGGCAGATGAATATTCATTGTTCTAACTCGATACTTCAGATTGAAATAGCGCAAAGTAGAACAAAAAAAAAGAAAGAAAAATGGCGGTTGGTTGTGCATTTTTACGATAATGAAACGTGGCCTCATTTTATTTTCTTTGCAGCCATTTGATTGGGTTGCACCCATCTAACTTTTATTTTGAACTAAAATAGTTAAAGTTTTATCTGAACCGAACGCAGTGCTGTACTGGTTCCTATTGATTGCGAACTGGAATGTATTTGTTCGCCATTCTTTATTTAATGCTGAAGAACTTCGAAATTTGTTTGTAGGAAAGATTTGTTTCTTTTCATCATTGGATTATAGAAAAGATTCATCAATTCCTTTTGCACTGATGAATCCGGACAGTCTGCTTATTTATTTTTTCAGTGATAATAAAAAGGAAAGTTTTGTTTTACTGATACATAAGACAATTTATATTTGAAAGTTGATTTGCTTACATCTGTAATAATATGTTTCAAATTGTAATGTTTTTATTCAACTTTGATAATAAAATAATATTGGTTTGACAAGAAAGTAAATTCGATTTTCACCATTTAAGTACTTGGTAAAACCCGAACGTACTTTTTTGCAAACCCAATAATAATAAAAATAATATGTTTAAAGTTTTCTTTATAAAAACTATAGTTTATTTATATTTTTTTACTGTAACTCAAATATGATTTTCCCTTTTTTTCAGATTTTTTTTTTTTTTTATACATAAAGAATTGTTTTTTTTTGGATGATTTTGATATTTTTAGAAAAAAAAAACTAATTTTCTTTTGAATTATTATTTCCTTTTTCACTTATTTTTTCGATTTTCGTTCTTTTTTCGTTTCGATTTTTTTTACTTCTTAAAATTAATTCATTTTTATAATATTTAAAATTAAATTGAAATAATAGAATTTTAAAGTTAAATATTTCCTCAAAGCAGCAATTAAAATCTGCATTACAAAAATGAAGCAAATTAAAGTAAGAATTTTCTAAAATAATAATTTGAATCTAATAAAAATGATTAATAATTATTTTTAATATATAAGTATTCATTTAAGTACTAAAAATGTTTAATAAACAGGACAAATAATTGTATTGATCCTTATTGTTCTTATACAAAAACTTTTCGAGCAACAATAATTTTTTATCTAGTATTATTGTATTTACTACTGTGCTCAAAAAGTAAGAACAATTATTTTTTTTCAAAAATTTTTTATTTATTCTTCCAAATTTATTTCATCGCTTTCAAAGTAATTCCCCTCTGGACACAATGCACTTACGCCAACTTTTTTTCCAATCCTCAATGCATGCTAAATCGTCATCGGCAGGGATGGCCTTCGAAGCGCCCACCGATTCACGTTGAATCTCTTCAATCGACTCAAAACGGTGTACACGGAGTGGTCTTTTGAGTTTAGGAAATAACCAGAAGTCGCACGGTGTGAATACGGTGGTTTTGAAACGATATGGGTTTCCATTTTTAGCGAAAACGTCACGAAGAATCAATGAGTGTGAGCTGGCGCATTCAGTATTTTCTGTACTAATCGAGATTTGATGCGTTTGAAGGCCAAAATGGAATTCACCGATCCTTTTGAAATTCCAACATCATCAGCAAGGTCTCTAATTGTAAATCGACGGTTTGAAACACCAAATGAAAAAAAAAATTTAAAATAAAATTCCACAAGCCCCTGGAAATTTAAATTGAAATTTGGTTTTACTTTTTGAACACTGTAGTACAACAAGCCCATGAACCCATGTGGACTCATAGTTGAAGGAAAGGGGGCAACTTCTGTTGTGATGAAGCAACTATAGGTAGAAGTCTGACTTGACTCCGTGGCGCTGACTATTTTTACGAGGTAGGGTTGTCAACCCTATGCTCAAAGCTCTACTGTCATATTAGACCGGTACCTAAGGCTCAAAATGGATTCTGTACTACTACAAACATCCATGGCGCCGCCGGAACTCGAAAACTGTGGCACCTAACGCCAGAGCACTAATCACTCGGCCAATCAAGCCCTCAATCAAATCATATAGAAATCATATCTCCTTACATTATAAAATGTATGTGCTAAAAACAACATTGGCTATACTGCTCTCATGGTTTAATTATGATAAGCATTAGTTAACATGAAAGAAACCTAGTTTAAATTTTTAAACTTTAATTTTCAATCAAAACGTAGATGCAATGAGATATTTTTAAAAATTGATAAGATTTAAGTCATTATATTATCTCGTTCCTGTAATAAGAAGCGAAACTCAGACTCAGAAGTGCATATAAACTTGATTCCTTTTAGTAACCTATATTACAGTCAATTGCTTCAGGAAACGAATACTTTGGAGGATTTGACAGAATGTTTCGCATTGAGAGTATAAAGGTCTATTTCCACCTGATACTAAAATTTCACTTTGTAGAGCATCAATCAATCGGAAGCCTGATCTCGCTTGAATATTCCGCACTAAAGCTTCCTATTGGCTGGCGTTTCACGACATCTTTGTAACAATAGAAACCCACCTTATCTGCCTGGTTGGAATATTCCGAGTATTATCCACGAAAATGCTGGGCTGATAACCCTGTAAGTTCGTTACAAGAGATATTTCCCCGCCCCCTTTCCACAAGCACACAGATACTATTCTAGGAGTAGTTCCAATTGGCTAAGCAATTGGATGTCCTTGCGGTGACACGGATGTTTGTCTGTGGTTCGGAATCCACGTTAAACTGTAGGTCCCGTTCAAATCAGCCTAAAGTGAGCATTAAATGACCGTAGAGCGACAAACCAAACCATACTAGCAGGTGTTTCTTATATCTGATATTCCTTATTCTATATCTAGAAATGTTATTAATTATGTTGAAGGACATGTTGATTATTAATTAATAATCAACATATTCTTGCTCACAGTATATTAATAATTCTGAAACCATTAATTTATGAATATCCTTTATTTATGAATTTTTAATCTCCCTGATAACACTTTAATTAATTTAAATTATCATAGAAAATCAGAGACTTAGTCAGAATAATTAGCATGCATAAATTAAACAATTCTTAAGATTAAATATCACACGAGTGGCGCATAGTGGACAGCGCATTAGAATTATATCCAGAAAAGGCTAATTCACAGCCTAATGGAAAATGCCGAGTCAGAAATTTCAATGTCCACAGATTGCCAGAGATGGGCACAATAAATCCGTAGACTGGAAAATTCTTCAGTTAAACTTAAGCAAGAAAGTAGTGGAGGGAGAACTTCTAGATGTCTACTCTAACAAATGTCTCTCTCTCTCTCTCTCTATTTTTGTCTATTGTCCTATTGTCAGGACAATGTAGCCGTTGCTGTTGATTATGAAATATACTCTTGTACATAACGCTGAATCTGAATCCTATTTATTGTTTTAGTGGCAAATAACACTTCAAAGTAGAAGGAATTCAAAGAAAAAATCTGCATAAATAACACAACTTTTCAATTTTAAGGGCTCAATTGTCAATATTTTAAAACAAAACGCTTCAGTTAATTCATTTCAAAACCCCCGGAAAATAGTTTAACCTGAAACTTAGTTAAATGTTGAACTGTTTAATTTGAATAATATCACCTCGCTCAGTGGCATCCAATTTTTTTCGCCAAGAATTTGATTTATGAAGTAATTATACACCTCAACTGCTGTCCCTGCACGCTTATCAAGCTCCACCATAAATCCCCCCATAGTGTGATTGCATTAATCAGCTCATTATCATCACCGAACTTGAACACATTTACAGCTCACACATGCTTAACTCGCAAGTGTCATGCACCAAACTGCTATGCGAGGAATGAAACTCAAAATTCCTCAATATTAGATGGATGGGTAAATTTAATAAGCTGAAACATGTCAACCAAACAGGATGTTTACCCACTTCCGCCAACATCAAACGAGGCAACAGGAGTTGGCAAACATATCCCACCGCCAAATACTGGCCAATATGTGTTGAGTGGAGATGTGAAAGTTTCTCGATCGATTATGATATAGTTTATTTACCTTCCTAATGGCTCGGCAGTTTACTGTAGAAAGGGAAGGGTGGCATCAAGTAGTTTTAAAGGGATGTCAGCAACACGAAAAAATTGATGTCTGCAACGAAAATGCAATAACTGCTTAATGCATGAAAGTGTATGGAATATTGGATTAAATGGGAAAAGTAAATAACAGGCTTTTGCATAAAGTCCTGTTGTAGCTGGAAATTGAGAGAGTGCTTGATGCATATTTCATAGTTAAAACGCTTGTGTCAGCATTCATTAAATATGGAGTAGCTTGTGAGACAGATTTGTTTTCCCATAATAAATGAATTCGTAGTTGATTATTTTGTCTTTCATTTAAAATGACAGGTTGTTCATGCCGTTTGTGTTTAAACATTTCAAGTGTTTGTTGGCTATTGATTGTCAAATATTGATTTAATTC